>LT727899.1:701749-773656 GCA_900157175.1 Oithona nana
CTGAAGAAAGTGGATTGAATGCCAGAGATACAGATGGATTAACTCCATTCCATTGGGCTTGTTATCGTGGACATAAAGATATTGTAAAATTGCTGCTTGAACGTTCAGGCTCAATTATCAATTTGAATGCTGAAAGTAAGGACATTACTGCATTTATGATGGCTTGCCAAGAAGGACACAAAGATGTTGTCCAATTGCTTCTGAACTATTCAGGCTCAGATATTGAGCTGGATACAACTTGCGATGAATATTGGACTGGACTTATGTATGCTTGCGATAAAGGATACAAAGATATTGTCCAATTACTTTTGGATCATTCAGACAGAGATATAGGGCTAAGTACAAGAAATATTGACGGAGAGACTGCATTGATGAGAGCTTGCTACAATGGCCACAAAGATGTTGTCAAATTGTTTCTGGATCATCCAGATAGAAATATTGTACTGGACGAACTGAAGACAAAAGACGTTGATGGAAGGACTCCGTTTATGATGGCTTGTTATCGAGGACATAAAGGTGTCGTCAAATTGCTCCTGGAACATTCAAGACATGTCGATACAAACATTCCTATACATTTTAAAATACAACGTGTGTCCAAAGAGATAAGAAATCTTATTAAAATGCATCCAAAGTAAACTGAATAAAAAGCGGCGCGAGGGAGGCCCGAAGGGCCGACCGAGCGAAGCGTCTTTAAATTTTTAAACTTGATTTGACGGAATTACAAATGGAAAATCTGGTAACTCCTTCAAACCTTCATAATAAGAGGAGATAAGGTAGCATCATCAGTTGTTGTTTTGACGCCATCTCTGAAAAAAGCACTTCAAAATGGACAAAGTTCTAAACCTTGGAATTCCACATGTTGGTGAAAAGATTTTTAGTGGCATCAATAATCGTGGATTGATTCAATGCATGTTGGTATCGCAAACTTGGAAAGTACTGGCAGGAAATGTCTTGCTTAAAAGGTCCAAAGGCAAAATACTAAAGTGGTGTAGACGTGGAGAGACAACAGTTGTACAACTACTTATGGATCATTTTAATTCTGAAGAAAGTGGATTGAATGCCAGAGATACAGATGGATTAACTCCATTCCATTGGGCTTGTTATCGTGGACACACAGAAATTGTCAAATTGCTCCTTGAACATTCAGGCTCAACTATCAATTTGAATGCAAAAGACGATCTTGACATTACTGCATTCATGTTGGCTTGCCAAAGAGGACGCAAAGATGTTGTCGAATTGCTTCTAAAGTACTCAGACTCAGATATTGAGCTGAATTTGAGCCTGAATGCAAAGAATTATGCTGGATGGACTGGATTTATGTACGCTTGCATGCTTGGACGCAAAGATGTTGTTAAATTGATTCTGGATTATCCCGAAAGTAGTATTGAACTGAATACAGAAGCCATTAATGGAAGAACTGCATTTATGATGGCTTGTAGAAATGGTCACAAAGATGTCGTCAAATTGCTCCTGGAACATTCAAAAGATGTCGATACAAACATTCCTATACATTTTAAAATACAACATGTGTCCAAAGAGATAAGAAATCTTATTAAAATGCATCCAAAGTAAACTGAATAAAGAAGTTGCAACAGTTGGAATTCCAAACAAGATTTTCAAAGGATTATAATATGGACGACGTATTGTCAATTTTCGCTTCTCTGCCTTCAAATGCATAGATTCGTGACCTTTTTTGCTGTATGTATATGCTTTGTTTAATTAGCGTTATATTCTTCAACTGTTAAAGAATACTAGTACGTGACCCGTTTCCTCTCCACGGAAAAATTAATGTGAAAGGTCATGAGAACGACCTCCTAGCTTGAAGAAACTACAGCGAAACTGATCATTATTGTTAGAAATCACGAGCTTTACCATTCAATTCTTGTTTGTCTCTTCACTTTTCAACAACAATTCATTTGAAGGTATCACACTGCAGAGTCAACTCATTTTACAAACTAAGTTTTTTAATTTTTTTTTAATTCTAGACATTTTTCAGACATTCAACATTCCAACCTCAGCTTTTGTAGACTCATCGAGACTTTGATATGTGGGATGTAATGATGGCCATTCCATTATAAAATCCGTGCTAATTACTTGAACTTGCCCTAAAATGTATCTTTATGGTCTCTTCTGTGGGCTTTACCCTGTTGGGCTTGATGCTTCTTTACAGCATCAAAAATGTGACTTTTCATGTGCCATTGTTGTTAGGGTGACCTTCTTTTGTGATGCTACAACAGTAGGTTGTAAAAGCCTACTACAGCAGAACTGTCCTTGCAATTTTCCCTAATTCTTCAGTGACGACAGAGACGAGATTTTTTCCTTTTTGCATATACGTAGTGAGGTAATGACATGTGTCATGTGAGCGATCATCGACTTCCTTTGAATATTCAGCTTTTAGTTTTCAAGATCCAAGATAAACTCTTGTCAAGGACTGAAACAGTGAGTTCCGTCAAAATCATAACATTTCTGATTCAGAATTTCCCGCAAAAATAATCTTAGCTACCCTCGCAAATGTGTGAATTCTGAATTGATTATTTTAAGACAGGTTTATTTTTGACGAAGAACACTGTAGGTTATAATCAAGTTTTTAGTACAGGGATAATTCACCTTGGAAAATTATTATGGCTAATTTCCCTTAAGGAATGCAAGAAAATCCGGTCAGGTTCAATTTGACAAGCTGCAAGGAATGCAATTTTCAAAGTTTTTTTTCTTCCAAACTGGCACAGATTGCTAGTGTGCCAAATGCACGTAATGGTACCTATCGCCAAAACTGATCGACATCCGTTCGTTCCTAAGAAGATTTAGGATTAGACTTCAGAGCTCTCTACCGTTAACCCTGTTTTTTTCACTCGCGATGCAGTGTAACAGATGCAATCTATCGATTTTTTACATTCTTGAATATTTTCACTTTGCTTCAACGTCAATCTCAACTAAGCTAGCGATTGATGTTGATTTTCAGACATTCTGACACTTTTCCATATCGAATTTCATTACCTGGATAGCAGCCGACCCGAATTTCACCCCCACCTAAAATCAGCTAAAGTGTAGAATTTCTAAGCTTCACAGAGTTCATATTTCTAGGTCGTAAATTGATCATTTTTTTTTAATTTATCTTATTCAGAGTGTTTGAAAATCTTCTAAAATTGTCGCATTTAAAATGGCAAAGTCCAAAAAATGTTAGATGGCGTTTATCTAACAAGTATTCCATGTTTAGTGTTTACATTCTCCTCCAATTTTCTAATAATGAAAATACTTGAAAATGTGACTTCTTTCGACATGTTTTTTACACAGTACGCACAGCCGGAATCTTTGATTTTACGGTTGTTTCCTTGTTTCGCATAAAAAGAAGATCTGGAAATGATCTAGTGTTTTTAAAATTGGTTCAGCATAGCAGCAGCAATGACTATACGGAAATCAATTTATAATGATTGTAGTCTCAAACATCATTATGTTGACTAGGTTCTCAAATTGCTTTAAAAGTGTGAAGAAGAACTTTTGAGGGGGGAGGAGGAGGCAACAGCAGGGCGGCCACACCCACTAAAATTGGGAATTCGTCTTCCCTATTTGACAGCTAAAGCGGCAAGTGAGAGACTCTATGATTATTAAGACGTTGCCCCATATGATTAACACCTACACAAAAATTGGGTTGGGTTATTGCAACTGTCGATCATGATTCAATACTTTTGTTGCCTTATAATACATATTTCGAAATGGAGCAACGACGACTCAGCGAAAAAAATGGAGGCGTAATGGCTTCACATATAAAACGAGACTTTAAAGAAGCCCCCTAGCAAAGGATATTGTGGCTAATAATGAAATAATGATCCAATTGTTATGTCTAAATCTAATTATGTATTGCAGGGTCAGTAGTGAGCCAAGTTTTATAATTCTAGTGGGAAAATTCAAACTCTTTTAAGGAAATTTCTTTGCGAGTAGTTTTATGTCGTTTTTAGACGTTTTTCGTTACTTTAACGTGCGTTGAAATCTCTCAAAGATCCATAATATCCTGTTCATGCACATGAAATATGGCTTGAACTTTTGAAAAATGCAATGGTCCTTAGGCCAATGGGCATGTAAAACTTGTCTTTGGGGGCTAAACGTGCACTTTGTGTGGTGCCAGAAAATGCCCTAATCCAGTTGATAAGGCCGCTGGTGGTGTGGCCAGCTTTAGCTCAGGCACGGGCGGAATCTCATACATCAGAAAAATTAAAGTCGTGCAATTGTTTTTGGCATCAATCTCACCTTCGATTTAGATACTCAACTTTCTGATGCGATGCGTTCTCCTCTACAAAGATTGCAAGAGCACGAATTGTTTGCTGCCTCAAAATTCTTTTGTCTTTTCAATTCTCAAGGTTTTTTAGCCAAATACAGAATTCGTTGCTTCAAATCCAATAAAATTCCGCATCAGAAAACTCTAGCGTCCTTCGCAAAATCGAATTTGGTGTACCCATTTTTTAAAGATTTGGAGGAAATGAGATTTCTCTTAATTTTGCTGAGAACCTTTAAAACAAACCATAAATCTTTGCCGCGACGTAAATACTGCAATATACGGAAGGAAATTGCACCTTTGTCTAAGCTATTTTCAGGGATAAGCTTTAGGCTGCTTCTAAGAGCAACTTGAAAATTCCAGGCATTTATCACCTGAACGCTAATGAAATTCCAAGAATGTAAAGCAAGTCACAGTGGTTTTGAAAATAACGAGTCTCATTGCGAGATACGCGAGCTTATTTCAGACAAATATTAATCCTGATTTTGAAGATTTGAAATTTTTCTTCCTAGCTAAAATATGAGACTTATTTTGGCAATTTTAAACAATGTATAGTCCAAGATTTGGTTGACCCCGCATGTCCCATTTTATTGTCGCGCATGATTGCCAAACAATTGACTATCGAGATGCTTCCTTTTATAGATTGTACGATAGGATTTTTCCTTGTCTTGTTGCCTTTTATTGCTCTCGTGCGAACAATACCAATGATCACTGATATTTGGTAACCAAATACAGAAGGAGTATTGAAGTACTTCTTAGGCCTTTTATAGCTATAGAAGGAAGCTTCCAAAATCTTTCAACTCAAGGACATTTTTTATAAAAAAGGTGTCGATTTTCTTTTAAAGTCCTAATATGACATTTGAGTCAAAAGCTTCAGTCTCTTTTTTTGAACCGTCATCATCATTTCAAAGCTGACCAAGGACTTCCAAAAAAGGTTGCAATAAAATCTCATCATTTACTCCATATTCGTTTAAAGCGGATTAAAAGCTTCGTATTGATCCATGCCTACAAAAGGAGATTGAAAAAAGGCTCTAATTGTCTGCTCTATTTAGGAAAAAACACATTAAGATTCCTTACAAACGTGCAAAGAATTTTAAAATGCTATGACACAGTGTTTGCAAATCATATAATATGTTATAGTTTGAATTTTCGCGCCTAAAAACTATCCAATAATTAGTTAATTGTTGGGCGGGAAAATTCAAGTCTATTATGTTTGAAATCAAACATAGATCGCTTCGCTCGCTTATTAGGAGATGCAGACTTGTTGTTCAAAAAGAAAAATTGCCTCTATACATCATCAAGATGAAGTAGGTTGTGAGTGCTCATTTTGGTCACTTTTTTTAATGGAACAAAAAGTTCTACCAAGGCTTCTAATCTCACACTTTATCACTTTGCGTGTTCGCTTTATTTTTCCTTTTGAGAGTTCTAAATTCAATACATTAGAACCATTCATCATCTGCCCTAAGCATCTAAAATACGTGCGCGCAGTTTGGTCACTTCTAGGCATTTTCCTGGTTTGTTCACCGTATTTAAAAAGTTACTAAAATTGTCTCATCTGAATAACATTATACAATGAGACATTTTAGAATGATTTTTAAACACTGTTGATTGCTATTTTTTGTTATCTATTTAGAGGTTGAGTAGAGTATCATCATTTGTCAATTTGTTTCGCTCGGTGCAAAACGAAAGCTTTTTTGCTCTGGCCTAAGAATCTTTTGATTTGCTAAGGGGCATCACGCAATAAGAGAAGAAGGAATAATAATGATGCAAGTTGTTACAAATTCTTCCCAAGGTAATTACCAAACCTGCATTGCGGTAAAATGAGAGAAAATTCCGACGTCAACGTCTTTTTATGATCTCCAAGAGGAGGGAGAAATGAACGTGCGCGGTTTTGCATTGGATGATGATCCAAAGTGTTTCTGCGGTCACAAACTTATAGACTTCATTTGCATCATGCATTTGGAGTTTGGACTCCTTTGAATATTAAAGCTATGCCTCTTTTTTGTGGTGGAACGATAACGAGAAATGTAAGAAAAAATGACAGAACAGTTGAACGGTGAACATATTTTGGATGAGTGATGGCATTGATGAGATTATGCATAGAAGCAGCGCTGCTTCAACAAAGGATGATGAGCAATTCAATTTACACTTGGTAAAAAACGAGGGTCTATCTCGAATGGTTTGGGAATCAATTGCCTCTTTCCTTCAATGGTTTGCATTAGTGGTTCGAAACATCTTCGTTTAGGTAAGCAAATTCTGGGACTGAAAACAACTTTTGGCGGCTAATTATGCGTTAAATTCAAATAATTTTGAAGAGGTCACTTCAATCTTGAAGATGCTGCCAAAGCTCGTGAGGAGGGCTTACCTTCTCTCGCAAGGAGTTCAAGGATTCTTGTCAATCAGACTTTTAAAAGTCGTGCCAAAAGACAATAGGTCACCAGCAGTACTACTACAGTAGTACGTAGTTCCCTAGTGAGTCTCATCATCCCAATCTAAGTTCAGATTGTGCAAGAATTCCAATTTACAGGCCTGCCGTGAAATTAAACAATTACATTGCTGATCATCATCTGTCAAACTTGATTACACATCCTTCAGATTCTCCTGAAACTTGTGAAATCCTAGGAGCTAGATAGATAGGACTAAATTCTGCTGCAGGGGAAGCAAAAACTCGACTTTTCTCATCCGTTTTATCCCTGAAATGATCTAATAATTTCTCATAGATCAAGTAGATCCTACCAGAGGTGCCACCATTTCACTACCAAATGGAGCAGCAGACACCGAGTCGACTTTCACATCATTCGTTAAAAAAGTCACATTTCATAGTATGTACCACGAGCGAAGCGAGCTTAGTGTACATTCAACTGAAAACTACATGAATTTTTGTCGAAATTGAAATGTCGAAACTCAAATAAGACAAAAACAAATTGCGCGAAAAATTCAAATGAAACATTTTTGATGATTTTCAACCACTATGCACCACTATATGTATAAAATGCTTAAAATAATCTCCATGGAATCACAGATGTCCTAGTCACATAATGCACGGTCCTACATTTTTAATTCTTTAATGAGAATCTTCCTTTTGATTCAAGGCCAAGAATATGAAAAGTTTTTTAAACATGACCGTTTATTACAGACGACGAAGAGGCAAAAATTAAAGTCAAAAAATAATAGCCGTATTTGGAGATGTGCCTCAAGGATATGTCGTGTTCCGCCATAATTACATTAAAGGTGTTAAATTCGTATTATTTAGGTTATAATGTTCCTACTCCTCGTGAATTTCCTTTTTCCTGTGTAACACATCACTCAACCCATTCATTTGTGCATCGGGTAATTTCCACCCTAAAAACCCCCAACCTCAAAAGAACAAAAAATCTGGCAGAAGTAATTCTTCAATCTTCATTATGATTCTGTACAGCTTCACACCAGGAACAAACTCCTATAAACAGTCATGGAAGGTCATTTACAAGTGCTCAAAACAACTTACAGAATAATGCATTAGTGCAATGACAAAAATCCCCCTAATCCGGCATTGAGTCCAAGAAATCCGGTAACTTTGGAAAAATATCCGGGTTAGGTAAGTTTCATAAACACCATCTAACCATTTACTTTTTTTGCTACTTTAAAGTTTTAACCTCGTAATTTGTGTCCTAACTTACTTAGTAAATAGCTCATATCCTCTTTGGAACCATTTCGTGCAGTGGTGTCCTAAGTCTGTTTTTCATGCACATGAAAATGGGTCTTGAAATGGCTCCTCAGCAATTTCCAGGCCACTTGACTTCAAAACAGGTAAGGAGAGGAGATGATGATGACTACTGCTTTGTTCTTCTTCTTTCAACTTCGACATCTGATCTTTAATAGGTTTGGATAGGCATCCGTTGCTCCTCTGCTTCTCGCTCTAAAAAGTTTTCAGACTTTGCAAACTTTGTAAAGGAAATATCAAATCTTCACTTTGACATTACAAAGGCCTCCTTCCTTTTACGAGCAAGACAAGAACCGCAAGGTTGCAAGCAACCATTCTCGACAAAATGGTTTTGAACTGGATTTTGAAAATAGCCGTTGAGATGCGACGCGCCGTTGACTTGTATATAAGAGGCCTACTCAAAATGCCTTCAGTCATTTGACACCTTTTCAGTTATGCTAACTGCCCAATCATAACGTCTCTAACGTTCCTTGGGCACTTGAATTTTGATGTGATGCCGCGTCATGCTTTGCAAAAGAACTATTCACTGCAAGAGTAAATATTTAAAAAAAGAAGGTCATAGGGAATGCTATAGGACCTAATTAAACAAGGCGTTATGTGCTAAAAAAACGCCATTTCATCTTTAATTAAATACGTTTTTCGTTGGTACATAGTAGAATTCAAATTCTACATTTTTACAGGAATTTTGGAAGTTGAAAAATAGTGAAAGTGATCTGTTATCTCAATGAATAGCGATAATGGGCTTTGATTACCCTCAATTACTTTCTTAGATGATCGTCTAAGCGGCATGCAGTACTGAAAGATTCCAAAGCTCTTTAGAAAGTTTTTCTTAGGGTCATTTGCGATAAATGAAGTGGGTGGCCCTGACACCATCATGTCATCTAAAGTGTTTCATTAATCACACCATCATATAAGAAGCTTGTCCTCAAGGCCAGGATGAGAAACAGCTGTAACATCAGTAAAAGAACCTAACCTTCGGTTTTCTATAAATGAGTTACTATTTCCTTTCATGAAATGTGCTTGCGTCAAGTGTTTTAGAGGGAGTAAATCCTTTTTCCTACATAGAGAGACAAATAGATAAGCCACAATACACCTATTGTCTATTGTTACTACAACTTACTTTATCTGTTTTTGCTCAATTTTAAGTCACACTGCAGTGAAAAGAATCTCTCCTTTTAGAAAGCAACAATAAAATTGAAACACTTGCTCCCCACAACAACGGATTAAAATGGATGTATGAAGAGGCCGTGGTGTGTACGATTAGGGTCAAATATGTGTCCTCAATTGTACTACATATAACAAACATTGGCATTCAATCTTGTGTCTCTGTCTGATAGTGCGCATAGTACGTCAGTCAAATTTTCTGTGATTTTGTCACATACTTTTTGATGGATTGAGGAAGGAAGAGTCGATTTTCTGTCTTGTTCTTCCTCTCGCTACTCTCATCAAGTGTCATTTTTTGCCTGCTGTACTGATACCCATTGCACCACCATCAATGCCATCATCATCATCATTTTGTAACGGTAATTTTTGCGCACCGTACTTTGTTCAGAGAGAGAGAGAAGAATCAGAGGAGAAAATGATGATTCATGTTGAACAAAATTCAGATCATACTTCTTCTTATCAAGTGTGAATTATTTTATAGCTGATGACGAAATGGTCTCATCTTCAGTCTTGAGCTTTGCAGTAAGAAAATGATAACGGTAATGAAAGTAGAACAAATTGCCGAAATATGCAATCCAAGTTCCAACCCTCCTCCTTCAAATCACGTTCGTGTGACGAAATGTGAATTTGACCGCACTGCTGTACTTTTAAAGATGAACCAATCTTTACAGGAGGTAAAGCAGAAAATTTTCAAACCGCTAAGCATCTTGAATATAAATAACAGTGCTTGAAAAAAGGCAAAGAAGTCTCCTTTAGCGAGCGAAGCGAGCATCGATTGAAAATATTAAAGCATTCCGAAATTTTTAGGATTTCAGGGAAAGAAAATTTTACCATTTTTTCAACGATTTTTAAACACTGTGTTGAAGTAGTACAAAATATGATTTCTATTGGTAGCAATGCAGTGAAAATTATGGCTTGTAATTTGTATTTTAGGCTGCCAAGACGATACTTTATGGTTATTGCAACGCTCTCTACCGGTCACCCTGTATTTCATGATTTTTAACGAGGCTTCAGGTGAAAATTGAAGACTTACGAGGTCATAAAAAATCCAGTCAAAATTATGCATAATGACTTCGCTGCTGCTGCTAATATGCTAAAAGTCTAGTCATCATTGAACTTCGAAAATGTGTGATGGAATGAACAAATCATGGTAGACAATGAAGCAAATTTCAAAAGGTCGTTGGATGGTCGTTCCCTAAAGTTCTACTACGCATAAGTCTGTTCATTGATTATGAGCTGCGATTTTTCACGCAGCGCGTACATATACTATTTGAGATTTGATCAGAAAACTCATAATTTTCTCCTCATACGTTAGAGCTAACGCCATCCACATAGCGGGAATGCTGCTGCCATCCATGATGGAATTTGCATATTCAATCGTGCTCAAGCTACGCTGCTACGAGACAAATATTAAATTGAAGGGGACGCATGCCGCGCGATACTACGCTAAAGTTTTAACTTTAACGTTCCCAAAAATAAACACTACGGGATACAGAATACATACTACATCCTGCACAATGTTGTGAAATTGGTTGAAATCGTCTCATTTGGCATGGATGTTAGCTAGAATTTTGGGGAATTTACAACCAAATTAAGAATTCTAATTTTTAACTTCAAAATTGGTCATTAGTCACTAAGTCCATTTTTGAACCCTGATTAATCACTGGGAATTCCCTCAAAGATTAATTGAATGACATTTCCCGCGAATTTGTGTCCAAGAGTCAAAATTGACCTTTGGGTACCGGTAGCTGGCGTAGCTAGTTTGAAATTATGGATGATGCCCCATCATGGGACGCGAGGACGACCATAAATACGTCGAATTATTGTTGGTTTGTGAGCACCCTGTAGAGCTCAGAAATGAGCAATAACAAAAGAATAGACGACGAAGTGGCCATTTTTCCTCCTATTTTGGTAATTTTGGTCTCGCGCAAAACGTTACTTTTTGTGGGAACATTTTGACAAATTCAGTTGATGAATTAAAGCTTAGACCGCGCCGCTTTGGCCGATATAATCGCTAAACATCTGTTGACTTTGAGCAGATGTGCCTATTATATCCTCTTACCCGTGGGATTTGGACATTTTTGTGGCTTTTAATGAAACTCATCTTCACTCCAATGTTCAGGACCATATTTTGCGGAGTATTATTATAACTTTGGACACCCATCCTAAGGGTCAGTGTCATGTCAATTCAAATCATCTTGGATATTCTTCCCACCATCACGTTCAAAAGAAAAAAGAACCCTTTGAGGGTCTTACAACCCTCGCCATTCGCCT
Source organism: Oithona nana (assembly GCA_900157175.1). NCBI lineage: Eukaryota > Metazoa > Arthropoda > Copepoda > Cyclopoida > Oithonidae > Oithona > Oithona nana. The sequence continues at coordinate 713,158 of LT727899.1, forward strand.
CCTATCAAAATGAATAGCTATCACGATTTTTAGCCAAGCAAAGAAACACTAATGGCACAAACATGCACATTATCTTCCTCAACCTCCTCCTCCTCTTTTTCATGGCCTTTATGACAAATTTTTGTTAGCAGAGAGAAGCATTTTGCAAATTCCCACACGCTACAGAGTAAAGGCTTTTGAGTAGCTGATAACTAATCTCAAACTGCTGCTGCTGCCACAACAACATCTTTGGAAGCTTTTATGTTATCGGATTTGAGGGGGGGAAGAAGCAACACAAACATGACCCCAAAGTTGTTGTTAGTCAGATTTCAGATTTGGAGATTATGTAGGTCAAAATAGCCTAGAAATACCTTGACATTCTTATCATCTGAGATTGAAATGGAATCCTCAATTCCTCTTGCAAGGATCCCATTCCCAAGCTACCTCTGATATATGCCACAAATAATCAGTTTTTCTGCAAACAAGGTACATACCTACAAGACATATCACGCAAGCAAATCGCCAGATTGTACTACTCAAATGAATCTTATTTGGTACAGAACTGAACCTTTGTTTTTTATGTTGCATGTTTTGCCTATTAGCCTCTAGCATATTTCAACAGGTAGCTATTGTGCTTCAAACTTTTTTGTATGCTACCATCGAATTTGCCAGGATATATTAGCTCATAGACGTCCAAAGTATGCGTGTTATGGTAGTTCGAGTGGAGCAAGCCTCGGTACTAAGATTTTGAAAATTACGATTGAATTTCCATTTTGTACAACCATCTAAAAAGAATTTGTACCATTTCGAGATAAACCTAAGAAAATGCAAAATGAACTTTTGGTTGTTCTAGGACCTTTCTCGCTCCACTCGTCTCTATGTCTATACCTTGCAAACTACCCGGTTATCAATCCGTCAACAGGTCCCTCAGCTCTGCAACGTAGTCGGCTTCGCATCGGCAGGCCCCAACAAAAAGGCAAAATGTCAGGAGGTCATCCTCCTCTTCCTAAAGCGGTCAATTGTGGCTCTAAGCGGCCGCTAGCGGAGCCATTGAATAGCCTTCTTTTAACAAAGTTTTTGTAATGAGTGAACGAGGAGCTCTGAGCCGCCTAGCGGCCGTCAAAAGGAAATGAAGAGTAAAAGGGCCTTGGCCCTTAACAATGAGATTTTTATGTGCACCATCTTTATAATGTATCCCGATCGCGCGGGTTTTTTCTTTCAAAGACACACCATTTCCTTTTCCAAAATCAATTTACACTCATAAAAATTCAAGTGTAGTACTACGTAGCGGCGGAAATGCACAGGGAATGATTGGGCTCAAATTACTGAGGATTACTAGATGACGCTTCCTTCTGTTCTGAGTGATGCTTCAACTAAAGTGACGAATTATTATTGTTGAGCGCCAATCACTACCATTTGCCATGACCTCTAAAGTTTTTTTTCCAAGCCCTAATTTTGCTCACACGAAGTGTGCATAAAAAGATTAAAAACAATATCTTATCTGCCATCTTTTTTACATGGGTAATTGTCAGGGGTGGCCTTAGGTTTCTTTGTTCAGTTAGGTCAACAAAATACTGTTGTTAAAACTTCAGTTTTTGAGATGGTGCATAATAACCAAAATATGGACAAAATTGATAGGAATGCAAATGCACTGGTCAAACTCAAAGTTTTATGTTGTCAAAAGGCAAGTCTATTCATTCTGTTATTTTGCCACAACCTCAAATTACCAATGGTGAAAAGAAAACAACAAGTAGATTTTCAGTATCGTTCTTGGCATTTGTCACAAAACTTCGACCATTTTACAATATCTAATTCTGGTTCCTAATTCTCCAATTCTTCCTTGCTAAACAACCACTCTTATATTATGTAAGAAATCGGGTCTGTAAATGAATAGATATGCCTTTTAACAGAAAAATCCTCATAATCCAAAGCATGTTTGGAAGTCCATTTTTTTCCTCTTCAACTAATGAACTAAATATATCTAGTATAGTAGTAGCTCTGTCTTGCGTTTTGAGTTCCATTTTTCAGATGTCGAGATGATCGGATGGAAGGGAGACTCTAAGACTAGAGGTCGCGTTTTAAAAATCACAAGGATGGCAATTAGAATAAAAGGTGCTTGCTGTGCTGCTTTGCGTGAAGCACACACACTAGGAGCTTCATGTAAGGTCAATCTTTGTCTTGCCTCTGCTTTGAATGTCGGTTGACCTTATGGTAGTACCTTGTTAGAGATCTAAGATCTAAATGCAGTTAACTTTAATATGCGAACTTTTTCCACGCTACCAAGTAAAAGCCTTCTTCTCTCTTCATTGCTGCTTTGATCTAGAAAACACTTTAGACTGAAACAACATAACAGACTGCCAGTCATTATTCTGGCAACGTCTTGAACCATCTGCCATGACAACTGTATTTCTTTTTTGGCAATTTCATTGAGAGAATAAGTCAACAAGAAAAGTTGTTTCTTTCTTTGAAATAGACGTAAAAATGATGAAAGTCACTTTTCAAAATTAAAATCTATAGATTTAAAAGACAATCGTAAAAGATTGCCCAAATCGGTTAAGTACCTTCTCTTGAACGCCATCTAACCGCTTTTTATTTTCAATTTTGTAGCTTTCAATAAACAGTACAGTTAGGTACTACATATCTTTTTAAAAGCTCCTCTTCTCATCAGCCTATCTTTTGACATGTGATGACACGGTTTTGCTATTAAACCTTGATGGAAAATCCCCACTGCAATCTCTGGCGAACCAAGCATAATATTCATGTATAACATACATACCTACTTTACTTTAGAGCTCTTGTGTATATGTAAAGTTTTTGAACTGAAGAGGAGTGCTGTGCTTCACTTCTTCTTCACCAAAGTTCAAGGTTCACACAATTTGACACACTCACATTCTACTCATATTCCTTGCATATAAAACAACAGAGTGTATATATATTCTCTTAATGATCTGAGGTCAAGTTTAGGGTCATTTTACACTACGCCCACTCAAGAATTGCATTGAGAGTTGAGACGAACCTGAACCCCGAAAATGATGATTGCATACTAGAGTCAAAATGCATAGATGTACACATTTTTACACATGGTTCTATGCTTTGCTTCAATTATTCCATTACTCAAATTTCAGCCTTAGAAGTCTAGGAGGGTTTGAAACCAACTCTGTAATTTGGTTTGTTTACTACCTTTTGCCATAACCCATTTTTCTTCACGACTTTTCCATCTGTAAACAAGGAATAGCAATTTTCTACCATTTACGATCTTTTCTGTCCTGATGACCCCCTTCTGCTGGTTGAGTTGAAATAATGATCTTTAAAAATTGCAGGTTGCAAACCTTTGGTATTGCATGATTTGTATCTAAATGCATCACGACGTAAACAGGTCAATCAATGAGCCAGCGCAATAATCGTTTGGATGATCAAAAGCTTACATACATAAAATGGACCAGAAAAAAGGTGATTGGCTTTGTAAAAAGGTTATGGATATCAAGAAACAAAAATTGATTTTTGGCTTGACTTGTTTTTGTGTTTTGTCAACACTTTGGATCACTCATATCAGATTTTCATTTCAATTTCAAACATTTGAGGCCACAACAAGAATACCTCCTTTGCCTCCACCTCCACCATCGCTAGAACCCTCCAATCCAACTTCACTGGACCCATCAAATCCACCCAAACCATTGGAACCATCTGTACCGTCAGTACCATCTAACCAACCAGATTACGAACAATTTAAGCAAGCTTTGTCACTCACCAATTCATTGCAAAGAACATCAAACTGCCCAACATATTTTCAATCTCTAAAATCCACCATTTTCCAAGCCAATTTCAAAGATGGTCCAGTTGAATTCACTTATCCACCTGAAGAATCAGCAGCGGCTAAAATAGCTTATTCCTATGTGGTACATGATTATCCAGGCCAATTTGAAATCTTATTACACTTGACTTTTCGACCTTACAATTCTTACTGTATTTACTTAGATTACAAAGCTAATGATACTGTCAAAAAAGCTTTCCATAGCTTGATTGATTGCTACAGAACTCATTTCCCCGATACAACCATTTTTATGTATCCACATCCGGCTGAGGTGTATTGGGCACATTACAGCTTATTGAACGCTGATTTGCGTTGTTTAGAAGGGCTGTATCACAGTAATGATAAGTGGGATTATTACGCTAATTTGGCTGGCACAGAGTTACCAGTGACATCAGTTGAAAGTCTAGCGGAAAAATTAGCCAATGCAAAAATCAATATTTCCGTTGAGAGTACGTTTGTGGATCCAATGATTGAAAAACGTTGGGAATTTGCGCTTGAAACTATCACAAGGTAAGTTGATCTATGATTTATTTATAGTTAGAAAATCTTACTTTGCTTGCTCGCTTCGCTCGCAGGAACGGATCTGTAATGAACTTGATTCAAAGTGACCAAAAATTACCACCACCTCCATACAAATTGCAGCCTTTTAAAGGCATGAAAAACGCATTTCTGTCTAGAGAATTTGCACATTTCGCGCTACATCATGAGATCAGTCAACAATTTCGCGTTTGGTTGAGTTTTACGCAAGCTCCAGATATGGCCTATTTTGCCACTTTATCTCGAATTCAAACCATCAAAGAAACTGGACAACACCAATTCGAATTGCATTTGACACAAGATTTACAAGAAAAGAGAGAGAAAAATCTGAACGATTTGTTCCTGTATCCGAACGGATTGTGTCCCAGATACTCGTATTTTATGCACAAAAAGGACGAGCAGTCGAAAACATGTTTTGGCCAAATTAGGAGATTTTTGTGCGTTTTTTCCATGGAAGATTTGAATATCTATTTCAACAATAGATTTCAGCAATGTTACGTTATCAATAGATTCCTTTTGGATGTGGATGCAAGACCGATACAATTTTTGGCAAAACTTTTATCGAGTTTTAAACTTCCTAATCCTCGAAATACATACACCTAATCGAGCGAAGCGGACAAGCTTTCTTTGCTCATTGACATTATTTCCTTTCCAATTTTCAGAGGTGAATTTGTAAGAAGCAATCAAAGAATGCCCCCAACCCCATATAATTTGATTCCATGCAAAGGTCTCAAAAACGTCTTTATTTCAAGAACTTTTGCTAATTTTGCACTTCATCATGATGTTAGCCAACGATTTAGATTATGGCTGAGCTTTACTGAAGTTCCAGATGAATCATATTTTCAATCTTTATCTCGCATTCAAAGAATAGAGATTGTCAACTCGGACTACAAAGTTACTTTGGATACCAAAAACTATCAAGAAAATGAAATGTATTTACCTGGTTTATGTCCAAGATTTTCTAATATGGCAAACAGATTGCAAAATTATTCTTGTACAGGAATATTTGTACGTTCCTTATGTCACCTATCATTCCAAGATTTGAAAGATTTTTTGAAACGAAATCAGCTAAAAAATGGGGATCAGCACTGTTACATTGGAAACAAATTCGATATTGACGTAGATGTAAAACCGATTCAATATTTAGCTCAACTGTTTTCCTCTTTTCAAATTGAAGAAAATTTGAAGTTTTTCAAGCGATTTCCTTTTCATTGAAATACAAAATAATTGGTTAGAAGAAAAGCAATCCAATTTCGCTTTAGAGTTGCGACTGCTGCCAGAAAAGATTTTCAAAATCAGTAGAGAAAGATGACATCTACAGAAAAGGATTACCAAGAAAATTGGCAAAGGTTGAATAGGTAGCAGCAGCAGTGCAGCGTAGCAGAGCGGCTCTGGAAGTACTACATAGAGAGCAATAATGGCAAACCATAGAAAATTGGGCGTGTCCTAGATTTTCTCCTTGACTCTATTTTCACTACAATGACCAGGTAGATTCCTGGAGTCTATTGAGCAAAAAACAGCGATTTCAGGGGATGATGCTCGCATCCCTGCTGTTACACAGTGATGCAAAGTCCCCAGAAAATCAAACCGCTTAAAGGTTGAACCAAATCACAATTTTGCTGATAGTTTTTTTAAACTTTGTTGGCTTCGCCTTTGCAATTTGGATTTGGATATAAAATATTTCAATTTCAATGATTTTGAGTATTTATGAATGTAAGATTACGTTAGTTATGTAAAATTCCCCCAAGTTCGATTTCGAATTTATCCGAGCCAAAAATCCAATCTCCGCAGTGTGCATGCAATAATAGACCTTTAGTAATAGAGAAGGGAGGTTTTTTGTCCAACGCAATTCCCCAGGCTGAGGGGGGGTTGGTTCATGTTCTCCACCTCTACTAAATTGTTGCTGTGAAAACGTTAGGCTCTACTACCAAAGCTTGACTTCAAAGCTACTCTCTTCAGCTATAGCAGTCGAGTCTACCTGATAATAATGGCGGTGTTGGCTGGAGGGCACAAAGTCCCAACTTTTAGAAGTCAACTCCCTGTGCAGAGAGTGCACTAGACTGCCAACATTACTTAAGGAGAGAGTTTTCTTCGTCGTCATAGGGCTACGAAGGAGCAAGGCCTACTATTTCAAAAATGCGCCTTGAGCACTTCACGAGAGGAGATTTTAGATGCTACTTCAATTCCCATTTCAATTTGATGAGTGAGCGAAGCGAGCTATGGATTTTCTAAACCCTATCGAAATTCTGATATTTTTTTTAAATCCGAGCCAACATAAGAAAGATACCACTGTGCGAATAACGAATTTTAATCCTAAAAAATCAGAGTTGTATTTTATTTATCACTGAAATACAACACGAGAGATACTTTTAAATTCTGAAAGAATTACTGATGTAGTGTCAAAAAAATCACAGATTCTTCTTCAAATTCGAAGCTTGGAAATAATTCAAGATCTTGAAAGGACATGATGTGAATGCGACCTCTGCACTTTCCTTGAAGTTTTTAAACTTTTAGTGTTCTGAGGTGTGATCATCAGTCCAGATGTGGCTTTTCGTAGCTTCTTTTTCTGTAGAATCATGGATTGCAACTTTTCCATACCTTCATCCAGACCTTCCCCTGTCACTGCACATGTTGGTTGCAAATGCCACTGTGCCCCCGAAAATTCCTTTTTGAGGCCTAAAGCGGCCTCAATTTTGCAAACATCTAAAGCTGAAGGTAAATCTTGTTTGTTGGCTAAAATGAGGATAGGAATGCTTTTGTTGTTGCCATTTTTGCATATTTTCAACAATTCCAATTTGGCTTCTTCCATTCGATCTTCTTTGGTGGAATCGATCACGAAAATGATGCCATCGGTGCAACGAGTGTAACTTCGCCATAATGGACGTAATTTGTCTTGGCCACCAACATCCCATACTGTGTACGCATGGCCATTAATTCGAAACTGTAAAAAAGGGGAAAATAAATATTTTGGAAAAAAGAAGCGAAAGAGAAAACCGTTGGTAAGTTGTCAATGGTTCATAAACAATAAACATTGCAGGTAAAACCGTTGGTTTCCTCAGGGGAATTTCCAATTTTCCTGTTTTTCTAAGAACTAAAACGTCAACAAAATGTAGGATAAATCAAATATTTGCTTCAAAAAGTTGGACGTCTCGATTTGCCTAATACCACTGGTTCACTTCTTAGTCTTTGACTTATAAAACTTACTTTTTCACAGTTAAAACCAATGGTTGGTGCAGTATTCATGTACTGGTTGTATTTCAATCGGTATAAAACGGTTGTTTTTCCAGAACTATCCAAACCGATCATGGCACAATGTAGCGCACCTACATTAGGCAAATGATCTGTAAGATTAGACACGTTGGCCCCCATTTTTTGAGCTTTGCTTTGAGGAGTTCAGAGTACCACTTCTATTCCACACACTTTCTCTTCTATTAGTTTGTCGAAAAATGCATGGTAATGCGGTCTTCACGGGTTTAGCGTTCTCACCCAACTGCAGACTGAAGAGCTGAGAGCAAGCAAAACAAACGCGCACGCTCGCGTGCGCGTTTTGCGCATCACAGTCCTAGCAGCTCAGTTTTTTCCGTTTTTTTGACGACCCGGCACGCCTCCCGATCGTAGCATTTTCTCAGCTTTAGAGATTACCCGATAACTTTTTCTACTGGTTTTTGTAGGAAACGGGACAAAAATAACAACGCAATTTTTGGGGTCAATTGAGTGAAAAACACCCCGCGAAAATCCTCCCTATTTTTTAGCCGGTAATTTAGAGTTTTAAAAAATCGTGAAAAAGTTGACGAGAAAATTGAGGGTATTTTTTTTGGTAATTTGCTATATCCTGTATTTGACCTTAGAGATATTTGCTTTTCATCATCATCTTGCAAAAATCAAAAATGTCAGTTAAGTTTTTGAAAAATCCTTCATAATACGTACTAAAATGTCAGATGGCACTTGGAAGCATTTCTCAAAATGTCACTTTTGTTTACAACGCTAAAGATTTTCACCTTGAATGGTTTTTAGAAGACTTTCTCTATACAGTGATCTGCTAGCCTTGACTAAAGATTTGAAAAACTGCTATGGTCAGATCCTTAGATAAGAAAATCGAGAACAGTTTGTCACTTGACATTCACGGTCCCCACTCCGCTGCATCTGACATCAATATGAACAGAAAAACTGGTTATTACAATTTTCTACAATTCTAGCAACCCCGTGATTTACCAAGATTTTTGACGTTTTGATTTTTGACCGCACGAGTTTGTAGCGAAGCGGCCTTTTTGGCTAAGAGTCAACCTGCAAATTATCTGGGGCGGGGTTGGGGTCAAGAAGCAATTACAAAACGATTGTTGGGTTCGTTGTCCTGACTAGAAAAAAATAATCAAGCTTTTGTGGTGAAAAATCACCGTTACACTATTGTCTAATAAATCTTTTAAGGAATAGCATAATTAGGGTGACAAACTGAATTACAACAACATATGCAGGTTTTGACAGTGATGCACAATTTGGTTGAGGATGTTCTAATTTTCCTGCATATTTAGTCACATTTGTACATTGTTAGAACGGATGTCAACTCAATTTCTGTTTGTTTATATCTGCAGGAAATAGCAAATGAGGGTAGGATTATTTCCCAAGGTAAAAGCTTCCTAAGTTTGTTTTGATTGCAGTTGTAGGGAAGTTCTCGTGGTAAACAGAGGCACTTTTTTATTTTACCATATGGCACTAAGGAAGAAAATAATTTTAAGGAGGAGGAGTTCTAAGGAACTCCATTTTTTATTGTGCTAAATAGCGTCAGCTAACCTTTGTAAAATCAGATTAATTGGCTGTTGCTTTGCCCTTTTGTAAGTGCATCAATTTCTGTCAATTCATCACTCCTTATTGGCTCTTCTTTTGTTACTAAATTGATGCTAAATATGGTTTACAAAAAATAATGAATAGCAAAACGTCGTGATAGTGCAAAGGCAGCTGCTGAATTAATCAGTAAGATAACTCATCATCTCATCATCAGATATCTCTGTATTCTATACCAATTGACTTTGACCTTGCGTTAGGATTTTTGGTGGTAGTAGTAGCAGCGAATAATTCTTCGCCTATAAGTCCTATTATCTCATATTCGAGATACCTAACCAAAGCCACCACCATCAAAAGAAGCAGGAAGATCTTCTCATCGATATGGATAGGGGGGCTTACATCTACTCTTGTCCAATTTTGAGGTTGTTGTGCCCAGAGAAGAAAACCGCAGCAACCTTCACAAAGCGACCCAACTTGATGAGTCACTTTGAAAAGAACACAAAAAATCCACAACTCAATTTTTAAAATTCAACCTCAAAAACAAATTATATTTTTCGTTAGTTGGATGGTGCATGACATGCGTTGTTTTTGGCTCACCCTAATTTTACTATTTTCGGTTGATTTTCCTTCAATAAAGGGATGCTGGCAACGCCGGAAAAACTGAACCTCAATAAATCGGTTAGAAAGCCTTGATCAACCAATAAATCAACCTTGACATTTCACGTGGTAGGGGCTTGAGAAGACCAGTAACAAAAACAGTCAAAAAATGGGTAAATCCCATCATTTCTATGATGGAAGAGAGTGAAAACTGCTTCGCCTTCATCCCTGCTTTACCCATCAATTTTCCTATGTTTTCCTTTCATGTACCGGAAATTTGAGCGGTTGTGGGTTCGATGCCTAATTTGTCATTATTCAAATTATAAACATCAAGCGATTTTAAAAGTACCCATTATAAGAAGCTACTGTTTGTGTTGGCAAAGCAGTGGAAGAACTTTGAAATCCATTACAGTGTCCAAATACGGCGACCTTCAATACTAAACTGCTGTCTTGAGCTGGACCCCTGAAAAATCATTATGAAGCCATCAATTGGGCGTCAAAACGTGAAAAAGTGTCTTCTGATGACTTGCGAGGGTAGTATACACACCCAAAAAATAATTTTTCTGTAGAGTCACCCCTCAATGATTTTAAGATAGAGCCATCAAGCAAAACCAAAGTTGCGGTTGAACGTGCAACCAAATCGGAAAAGTATGGCCCACCCTAAACGTTTGACCCTTCTTGCAAGATATTTTAAAGCTATTTTAGGGTGCTGCAATAATCCTACAAGACCTTCAAGATGCTTTTAAGCCTCGTTTATGATCAAAATTGAACATCAAAGCACTATTTTGACATTTATTGGCCATTCAAGTTGTCCAAGTCCTTATGCATTTCTAGCAGTTCAGACTTGATAGATAGCAACAAAAATCAGTCTTTTGTGCTTTGAGCATCAGAGCATCACTATAATACTCCCAACACTCATAACGTGGTTTTGTGGCCTTGCCTTAGGGTCGAAGAAGATTTTTGGCACTCGAGCTCCTTGCGCATAGCATAGTGTTTGTGGGATTCCTGACAAATGATAAGGTCACCTTCAGAGCTCTGATTTTGGACCCATTGATGCTCAATAGAAGGTCAAACGTCGTGTAGATTGAAGGGTAGTGATGAGCCGCTGAACCTCAATATGTCCAGATTTGATGCGCGATGAGTAGTTCTAAAAAATGTTTTGACGAAGGCAGGAGACCTTTAGGCTATCAGCTACTATAGATACAAAATGACCATATTAGGAACATTTTGTACTGAAAAACAAGGCAAGATGAGCAATGGAAGCACTTCATTATCATCTCTGTTGAAACCTGTATTCATGGAATAAATGCATGATGATGGCGCTACCTTAAACGTTTTTGCAGTCGCTCAAAAATGCAGTTTATTACTAGGAGGCACGGTAAACTTAGGTTAGGAATGGAAGATCAAAGAGTATTCATATTCAATTTCCTCAAACACTTGTAGAAAGTCCAGGAAAACCAGTGACATACAAAGTGAAATACCCTAAAGGAAAATTTGGACATTTTTCTTTGCGTTTACCGCCTTCGTGTCCATCGTCCCTGATTGAATTGATAAATGATCAGAACCAATAATCTGGCTATGCTTAGGAAAGGCCTTCCTTCCCCTGCTACGACGAAATCATTTTTCAATCTGCTGCTGTCCTGCAAAAACGTTTTTCTTCACAAGTTCACAAGGACATCTTGACGCTATTATGAAAATCAACAAGAAAGGAAATTAGTTCTCACTTCTTCCAAAAAAGCAGAAAAAAAAAATTCAATGTGAAAGTTGAAAAAATTTGGCATTTGATCCTCAGTCGAGTATTCTTCTGACACAATATGCATTTCTCCCTGAAGATTTTTTTTCAGAATTTCATGAAAAAAAGTAGAGTTCATCATCATATTCTACACACTCTGTTTTCGCTCTATAATTTCATTAGAGCAAAAAATCCAATTTCCCAGAAAATCTCCAGGAATGTAGTGAAATTCTAAATCCCCCCAAAAACTTTCTAGGACGCGACGCGCGATATAGAATTACGGCTTTTAAAAAAACAAAACATGTAATCTAAACCAAGAAAGACGTAGTTTTTATCAAGGCACTAAAAAAGTAGAGTCATCTGCACGATTTTAGTCCCAAGTAGGAAAAACATGTACATTTTGATTGCCTACCCAGTATTTAACGTTTATTTATAGTTCCACTCTAAATTGCACTTAGAAAATCGGCTCAATTTTCATAGATCACCTACTATGCTCGGTGCAATTGCATGTTCACATTAGTTAAGATGTTAGGTTCATCCTGCACTGTAATTAAAGGTTTGGAATTTTTGCATCATGATGTTATTCCCATCTCAAAGCAGCAGCAGCATTCCAGTGAGATTGGAATGCCCACTTTCTGGCCATAAATGCATTGTCGTTCGTAGCATAGGTAGGACCATTCCTAGATGGTTTGGGATGGTCAGAATTCTCAAAAGTCCCTTTTGTTTTTCCATTCCTCATTCGAGCATCTCAGTGAGTTTTAAAACCATAAAATGGCAGTGACAGACAACTTTTCAACATTCCTTTAAACTATCCATTCTGTTGGATGATTTAGAATACTTTTTGGAATTCTTTCTAATTAGATTTTGACCGATTTGTGGAGCTCTGTCCTTGCGACTTCATTTTCAAAACAACACGAAAAATCAAAGTTTTAAAAAGTGCTCATTTGTCATGCAGCGAAGCGAAGCAAACTTTGCGGCTTAAATTCGTTATGACTTTGGCTCATCTTTCATTTTTTCGTGCCTTAGGCTTCAAAATCAAATTGAAACCATTCACTGTGTTTGGAAATAGTACAAAAAAACTCATTTTTTGTTTCTTCGCCCGATTTTTTGGATCAAAAGACTAAACTCAAAAACTATTTCAGAAATTGAATTTTCTATGAAAAGTTAAAAACTTTGATTTTTTAAAAATTACCAGAGATATAAGACTTTTTCTTAATGGTTTTCAAACTCTGGCATATTTTGAAAGTCCAGTATTATCAAAATGGAAATTCTTGAAGGGCGTTACAATCTGTCTGGAAAGAGCAGCAACGCAGTTCCGCTACTTTTTACAATCAGTCAATTTTGAAGGACCTCTAAGTGGATTATGTGCAGGGCATAGGAGCAAAAAAGAAGTCTTGAGCAGCACTACTACTACTGTGCTCTGCTAGATAGCGCTGCGTGGGACCTTTTTTGGGTGTGTAAAGGTAATTTCCTCTCGGCATGAAGCTCTCAGATCCAACATTGGATGGAATACAAAAGAGTTTAAAACGCAGTGAAATTCACCTTGAGAACTCCTTAATTCTCAAAAATCTCGTCAATCTCACAGTGTTTAGCTGTGAAAATTGTAAATAAAGTCTCATTTTTGACCTCACACGAGCGAAGCGAACGTAGCTTTTTTATAACCACACATTTTGACGAAAAAAATCTTTTTGAATTTGTAAGATATTTTTCATCTATGAAATATACCCAGAAATATTAGTAAGTTTGAATTTTATCGTCAAAAACATAGTAATGGAAAAATGAGACTCTTTGGGTTGATTTCATACACTTTTCGGGGTCGTCTTTTAGTTTTCATCAATGGTGAATTTTAGACAGTGGGTGTTAAAAAACTTTTTAAAAGGTCTGCCGCGCGCGCACCGTGCCGACAGGTGTTATTATGGAGGGTTGACATGATAAGAGTGGAGGCTTTAGGTGCCACCTCATGAATTTCTAAATAGCACACATGACTATAAATGGTTTAGATTTGTAATCTTCAAAGGATATAAACCTCGGCCGTTTTGGTATTGTGATGATGCACTAGACTTTTGCATTCAACTGATGATTCCGATTCTAAAATGGATTTCACTTTTAAAATATGATAAAGCGAGCGAATGTTGTTTAATTTAATTTTTATAAAAAGGTAACCATAGCTGTAAGTCCCAATAATTGAACCGTCAAGAAATTGATGAGCTGCCAAGCGTTTCACTTTCCCACTTAACCATCCATCTTTGTCCTGCATATTTATAAAATAGGCTGTAATTGTGGGCAGCACGTGCAGAGACCCATCTTGGGTGGTCGCTTCAAAAAGTTGAAAAACCTTTAGGACATCTTTAAAAGTATTAAAGGTTTGCCAAAAGAAGAAATGAAGGGAAAGTTTAGAAAGGAAATTCTGAATGGTCAATTGAGAAGGAAAATGGACGAGCCTATGGAAATATGGAAGCGATTGGAAAATTCATTTGGGATGTTGGGTTGCATTGCCAAATATCCTGAATGGGAATTTCTATTTACGCGAGCGAAGCGAGCAAAGTCAGGTCTTCAATGATTACGCTTTGCCAATATCAAAAGAGATGCCAACAGACGAAGAAAAACGTTGGCTAGACAACTGATTAACATTCGACACATTGCTTTTGCTGCTGCATTTGCACTTTGATCTACGTGCCAAGGAAATAACGCCTACTCAAATGCATTGAGGAAAAAATGCATGAAGTAATTGAATTCTACCATTTCCAGTAGACTGATGGTCCATTTCTCATAAGAATTTCAAAGTACCTCGTTTTATTCCTAAATTACAATTTTTCTTACATATTGTGTTTCAGTGTTCTAGCTTCAAAAATACTTTATGTGACAGATTTAACAATAGGATGACATTAAAGGAACATGAGAAAAATTAACTGCAAATTGGCCAAACGCCTACTCATTCGCTGCCTGATGCTGCATTCGAACCACAAGGCACAAAGAACACTAAGGACTACAATTCGTTTTATGATGTGAACTACTTGATAACAAGAGAATTGATCTCATTATTGTTTCCGGGATAATTCAGGAGATCTTTGTTTGTTTTGCTACTACTCATGGATAATTTTCACGTGTGTCACTGGCGCATTTACAAAACTTTGCCAATCCTCTTAGGTCTCATATTTCTCCAACACATCTGCTCTTGGGTAAAACAGTCAAGGTGAAGACATATTTAGCCGCTCGCACGTGTCGCACAGAGTTAAATGCTTCATTATTCTTATTTGAAGAAAAAATGTTTTGAACATAAAATACGATATTTATTTCAGACAATTTTTTAATTGCAAAGCATGATTTTCTCAATTTTCTGGTAGAACTCCCCAATTTGAACCAGTCCATGTGAACTTTATCAATTTCGTTGGATCCTCCAAATTGACCTTTAATTGTTTAGCTTTGTTGCCTGGATTTTGAACAGCTTGGTTTGTAGTAGCCGGTGACACTATTTTCAAGTATGAATTTTCAGCATTGGTTTTATCTTGCAATATTGGTGATGCTATCCTCCTGTGCAGTTTTGGAGTCTTCATTTTTTCAAACGTTCCCAATGTTATTGTGGGACACACTTTAACAGTTTCTTTTTGAATTCCTGGAACAATTATCACGTCGTTTATCGGGTTTTCTTGAATGACAATAACTTTTTGAGAAATAATTTTCTCGTTATTTGGAGCACCTTTTATGCATGTCTGCATTGAATCTCCGATTTGAGGTTTATCACTTGGCAAATCAACGATTTTTTGAGGAAGATTTTTCACAACATTTGGGGTCACTTTTGAAATTACAGATTTTTGGCATTGCAAATTCACGATATTTGGAGGAATTTTTTTGCGTTTCTGCATTGAATCTTCGATTTGAGGTTTATCGCCTGGTAAATTCACGATTTTTTTAGAAAGAATTTTCATAACATTTGGAGTCACTTTTGAATTCACAGATTTTTCGCCTTGTAAATTCACGGTTTTTGCAGTAGGATTCTTCACGTCGAAAAAAGGCGATTGTGAATTCACAAAAACATTTTTGGGAGTCATTTTTGGGTTTGCAATTATTTTCTTAGGTTCATCAATGACAACCACTTCTTGATGAACATTTTTGATATGATCCAGAACGCTTTTTTTGTTCCGGAATAATAAACTGCAAGTGGAACATTTGAATTCCACACTTGAAAGCTTGATCTCACTTTGCTGAGTAACCTCTTGAAAGAGTTTTGCATTTCCTGCAAAATGTTCAGATCTAATGTGGCTTCGAAGTCTTGAATTCTGCCAAAAGGGTTGATCACAATACGTACATACGTATTTGACACCGTAATGCACTTCAGTGATGTGATTCCTGATTGATGCCAATGAGCTAAAGTGTTGAAAACAAATAGAACATTGGCGAGCCAGATCCTTCTTTGCTGGTTTGGTAATTGGCTTTGACATCTTTGTTATGTTTGAAACGATTTCGTGGAACTTTTGTGTTAACTCCGGATCAACCAGATTGTGTTCTTGCTCCAAATGTTGCTTAAACTCTGCACCAACGTCTAGGGTGCCGTGACATCCTGGATACGGACAAATATATTTGATCTTTGTAATTGTCTTGTCGAAGCGTTGATTTGCACTTTTTGGATCAATGTGATTAGTTACTTTCCTAGTACTTGTCTCAAGGATGGATATTTCGGATTCTTCATTTACATTCTGATCGTTTTTAGTTTCGTCAGTAATGGCTTCACTTGGACTGATAATGTTGGTATTATGAATTGGTTCATCCTCAATGATCATCATCTCTGGCTTGTCATCCAGCAAAGGTTGATCATCCATGATGATCCCACCTGAGTTACTATCAAGCATTGGTTCGTCTTCACTTGTCTTGGCTTTTGCACTTGAGTTTTCAGGCTCTTGCATCTTCATAGCATCGTATCTTTCATGAACACTTGCAATACTTTTTTTGACTACCTCCGACAAATCCGGATCGACCATATCGTGTCTTTTGGCCAAATGCTTCTTCAATTCTGCGCTAGCTTCATGAGCTGATGAGCATTCGGCAAAAGGACACTCATGTTTGACTCCGTAATGTATTGCTCTAGTGTGGATTGAAAGCCTGGTTTTCTGCGTAAATTCTCGTTCACAAAATCGGCATTTATGCATGATTCCAAGATGTTTTTCTTTGATGTGCCTTAGGAGAGACATATCATGTAAAAATTGTTTTCCGCAATTTTTGCACTTATCATCTGGCCCTCGATATTCTTCTAACAATGATGTACTAGATGGAATCTGGACCGGTGGAGAAATTGATGTAGTCCTTTTCTTCATGGTGCTTATCTTGGCTGCTGGCATTGGTAAGACCACTGAAGACTTTGAAGAAGGCTTCGGCTTTTTAATCTTGACAATCGGAGGACTTTTCTTGACTTCCGGCATTGGCAGCAATGGGGGCAATGGACGACTGACTAAGGTCTGTTTACCGGAACTTTTCATAATGACCAGATTATTTATATCAATACTTGGCTGATTGGTACTTGTCTTGACATCCGGTCTTGGTGGAACAGGTTGCAAAGATCTTAGTATGGGTCCAAGACATTCCATGATTGGATCTTTACAAGGTGTATTATGATGCTTTGTGCTTGCATGTACTGAGAGTTCATCCTGGAGATCGAATACTTCAGAGCACTTTCCGCACTTGAACTTGATTTGGTTTTTGCCATGCCTTGAGTTCAAGTGTTCCGTCAAAGCCTTTGAATTGTAAAAATATATAGCACAACTATCACATTTAAACAAAGCTTCTTTTTTCTTAAGCTCGTCATCATCAGTTTCGAATTCGTCCTCAGGTTCAAACATTTCCTTAGAATCGCTGCTGTTTTTGGCTTCGTTCATTTTTTCAGTACTTTCCTTGACAACTTTGTCTAAAGTTCCTGTTTCTTTAACATCGGTATTGACCTCATTATTCATGACCATCAACTCTGTCTTATCATCCAGCATTGGTTCATCATTCATGATGATTGGTTCATCAATGCCGACTTGATCAATGTTTTCTGAATTACTGATTTTGACTTCACCGCTCTTCGAGTCTTCATTGACGAGGTTTATTTCCTCCATTTTCTCAGTGGTCTTTCGAATATTCTTCTTGCTCACTTTTGAATCTTTGGCCTCAGATTTCAAATCTTCAGTTGTGATGTTCCTTTCCTTCATTCTCTTGTTTGTCACTTGAATACTCTTCTTGGACAGTTCTTTTAAGACTTTTGGATCTGTCTTTTTGTGTTTCAATTTCAAATGCGACCTAATAGAGGTTCTGAACTTGAACATCATTGGACAATCGGCAATCGGGCATTGGTGTCTAATTCCGAGATGAGCAGCTTGGATATGAGTGTTAAGATTTTTGATTTGAGCAAACTCCTTAGGACAATAAGTACACTGATGTGGCTTGAAACCAGGATGAATGTTTATGGTATGCTTTTCAAGCTGATGCACATTTAGACAAACCTTCGGACATTTTTGACAAAGAAAGTTTTTCATCGGTTCACTTTTGGCTTCAGTTTGATCACTTTGAAGTTCTTTCTTGGTTTCCAGCATTGATTTATCAATCACTTTTGAATCTTTGGCTTCGGATTTCAAATCTTCAGTTGCGATGTTCCTTTCCTTCATTTTCTTGTTTGTCTCTCGAATACTTTTCTTGGCAATAATCTTCAAAACGTTCGGGTCTGTTACTTTGTGTTGAGACTTCAAATGGACTTTCAAATTTTTGGTGTTTTGAAATGACTTTGAACACTCGTCCTCCGGACATTCGTGTTTGATCCCTAGGTGAACTCTTTGGATGTGAGTTTTACAGCTCAGGGCATACTTAAACGTCTTAGAGCAATGAGTACACTTGTGGTGCATCAAACCATGATCTTCGTTGGTCTTTTGATAAATGTTCTGTACAATTTCCTTCAAGACATTTGCATTGGTTACTCCGTGTTTTTTCTTCAAATGGGTCTTCAATAGGCTGGTGTACGGAAAGGACTTCGAACACTCGTCGTCCGGGCATTCGTATTTGATTCCAAAGTGAGCAAATCTGATGTGAACTCTCAAGCTGTCATTCCTTGTAAAAGCTTTGGGACAAGAGGTACACTTGAAACTGCCAACGGTTACTACCGATTCCGTTTCAACACTGAAATCCTCATCACCGTCAGTTTTGATGTCTTCCATGTCTTTCGAGTCATCAGATTCTGTTTCAGTGAAGTCTTCAACCTTGAAATCTTCATCTTCAGTTTTGAATTCTTCTATGACTGGTTCAACCATTGGTTCCGAGTCTTCAACTTCTTCGGTTTTACGTGCATGAACATTTGTAAGATGTTCTTTGAGATCTTGAGTGAACCAAAATTTGTCTCCACACAAAGTACATTCATATCTGTAAAGCATGACAAATTAATTTTGAATGGAGGAAACATGAAGAAATGTTATGAATTACCTGATCCATGAGTGAACTGTTTGTTTATGCACCAATAATTTGGCTTTTTGGTTAAACCATTTATGACAGATTTCACATTCTTGATACTCAATACCTTCGTGTTCAGCTTCTATGTGTCTATTGAGCACCATTTGACATTCAAAGCTTTGGAAACATGTCTGGCATTGGAAATCACTTTCTTCCAACTTGATTTTCTTGACATCGTATTCGAAATTTGGATTTCGCGTGGACTTCAATTGCCTTTTACTTCTTTGCACAAAAAGAGGCTGTTTCTCTGGTCTTGGCTCCGGAACCTCTTCTTCAACTTCGACTTTGATTTCGTTCTTGACTTTCAATCTTAATTCTTCAATTTTGGCATCGTTGAGACGCTCCAAAGGAATGAACGGATCACATTTTTGGCAATAATATTTGATTTCTAACTTGTCTTCAACCCAAAACATAAAAATTGACGAGCGAACGCCATGACAAACAAGACATATTTCTTGATCTTCGACGGGATTTTCAACATCGATGGGGGAGGTGGCGGGTTTGAACATTGGGTTGAGGTTGGAAGATGGCTGATGCTCTTGTTCGGTTTTCATTTCCTCAGAGTCATTGTCGCTTTCATCGCCCATATGATCATCTTCACTGGAGGCCCAAATCCGATACTTTTTGTGCCTGGTGTAGCTGTTGGGATCGTTTCCTTCACGTCGGATAATTTCGGGTAAGATTCTTCGCCGAGCATTACCCAACCAATTGTAGACCTGTAAACCAGTGAGATTTGCCTCTCTAGCCAGCGTCTCTTTTTCCCCTTTAGATGGATAAGGGTTATATCGGTGATCAGAGAGCCATTTTTTGAGGATATTGATGGATTTTTTGGGTAGATTATCGTGTCCTTCACGTCGGATAATTTCGGGTAAGATTCTTCGCCGAGCATTTATGAGCCAGTTGGTGAGCTGTAGAACAGTGAGATTTGCTTCTCTAGCAAGCCTCAATTTTTCACCGTCAGATGGGTAAGGGTTATATCGGTGATCATAGAGCCATTGCTTGAGAGTATTGATGGATTTTTTGGGTAGCGGTTTCCTGATTTTGTACTCCTTGATTTCATCATGCTTGTCATAGCCCATAATGTCAGTATTTTCGTCAGGAAACATGGCTTCCAAACTTTAGTACAGGTATAAATAAACAACAACCGGCGTGCAGGTCAACCTGTCGACAACTGCTCAACGGTTCTTACCGGCTTGCGTTTGTCACATTTTTTGAATTATGACGCAACGTTATCGTTTTAATGTTTTTATTGACAAAACGTAACAATTTGTAGAGTTATCGCGCAACCTCGTTCAAGTTCTGTGTTCTTCAATCAATCAAGATGCTCAAGATGAAGATTGGCGCGCCCTATCTAGCTAAACACAAAGGACGGAAATTCCAATAGTGAAATAGTGCTTGACTCTTTGTCTGGCAAGGTACAATTTGATAAAAATATGGCAGAAAAAGTAGTGTTCAAAAGGCTCCAGTGGCATTTAGAAAAACTAGAAAAAAACCTAGAAAAAAATGAATTAAAAAGACGAATCGAGGTCCTTGAAGAAGAAAATCAGAGACTCGAAGAAGAAAATAAAAGACTGAAGTATTTGATTCCTTTCCCCTTGGAAAATCTTGTTGAAGATGCAGGACTTCGACACATTGGAATTTTAATTTTCAAGTTTTTGGATCTCAAAAGTTTTGCCAATTGTCGTTTAGTATCCAAGGGATGCAAAGACCTTATTGATGAGGACAAAACTTGGTGGCAAAGGATACTGAAATCAAAGAAGATTTGGGAACCTTTCTTTCGACCGTGTTCTAATTATAGTGACCGCTTCGATTTCTCTTTCAACCGTTCAAAATATGATGACTTGGTTCAATGTGTGAACAGTATCAGTGAAAATGAAACTTGGATAAATATCAGCAAACTTGGAGGATTCTTCTTAGACTTGTATTTATACAAGCAAGAAGTCAAATGGATACAATTTGCCGCCAATAAACATGAAATGGAATCAAATTGGAAAGCACGTATGTCGGACGTCTCTGAACTTTTGGATAAGCATAACCGGACGAACCCAGGGATTTGGTTCTCTTCTTCTAAGAATCTAAATGCGACTGTCCAGCAATCAATTGCTGATTCTTTACTCGCATTGCGAGGTCTTCGGGACCGGCGGTCTCAATTCTAGATTATTAGCACAGCTCATTTTAGCCCAAGCCCAACTTGATAAATAAAATATCTGTTCTTTTAACCTGATTGAAAAATAAAGAAGTTCGAAATATTCTAAGCCTTTTCATGCATTCATTTTTAAATAAGTTCCCTTTTCAGGCTTTTCAGTATTCAAAGTAAGGACCAAAGGACTAAAGATAGTAAGTGAATCTGGAAACCCTGATCTTCGTTCGTCCATGGTTTCTTCGATTTGAGACGCAGATCATGGATGGCAAGGTTCAGTTAGAACTTAAAGATATACTAAGTAACATCTAATTGTATCCAATACAAAATACGAAATGAATTCAGAAAAACAATACGAATGCGACGATTGCTTTAAAAGTTTCACAAGGAAGGATCACCTAAGAAATCATGTTATAACAATTCACGGAGAAGGAAATAAGAAACCGTGTGAAATCTGTGGAAGTCTAATATCAAAGAATAATATGAACGCCCACATCAAAACTCATCAAGGCACTAAAGATTATCAATGTGACTTGTGTCAAAAAGCATTCTCAAAAAAGAATCATCTTGATAGTCATGTCAAAGGTGTTCACAAATCCAGTGGACCTTTGAAATGTTCATTTTGTCCAAAAGAATTTGGATGGACTAAAACATTGAAAGAGCATGAAGAGGCATACCATTTGGGTGAAAAGTTCAAATGTGATAAATGTCCTAAATCTTACTTTTCTTCCGCTGCCTTGAATAACCATATCAAGGCTGATCATTCAAAAATCACCCCGTGTGACATTTGTGGCAAATCTGTGAAACATATGAAAATTCATATGAGAAAAATGCATTCGAAAATGGCTAAAGAAGAACACTTTTGTGACATTTGTGGAAAATCCTTTGTTTCAGAAAGCAACCCAATACTCCATCAAAAAAATGTTCACGAGGGAAGAAGGTTGAAATGCAAGCTATGCCCAAAAACCTTTTCAGCACAAGGATCACTATACGCACATGAACACTCTGTTCATAAAGGAAAGCGATATGATTGTGACTTGTGTGACAAAACATTTGCTCGAAAACCAAAGCTGAATGAGCACATTGAGGTAAAACATACTGACCAAAAATTTGAATGTGACCAATGTGATCAAGTATTTGAAGGCAATGAAAATTTGAAAAAGCACATCAGACGACTTCATCCAACGACCAAAAGGAAAGAATTCATATGTGAGATTTGCAACAAGATATATACTTGTACTTCCCATCTGGACCGTCATAAGAGTAAAGAGCACTTAGGACAGAAAGCAGATTGCAAGGAATGTGGCAAATCGTTCACTGAATTTGATAACATGAAAAGACATTACGAAATTGAACACGAAAACAAGCGTTGGAATTGTGATGTGTGCAACAAAACATTCAAAACCAAATCCTATGTGAAATTCCACATGAAAAGTGTGCATGGTGGTGATAAACTCCAATGTGACATTTGCGAAGAATCATACTCTTGTAAGCAATCTCTTTGGAACCACAAAATGAATCATCACGGTTGAAAATTTCAAATGTCGAAGACTTATGGAAAGTCTTTCGAAATGAAATGAAAATACATTTATAACTCATTGAATTTCACAGGTTTTTTTTCTGAAAATCAGGTAAATCTAGTGCCAAAAAAGCAAATCACCAAAGTTTGCTTGGCATCACCATCGAACTTTGGACACCTATACAATTTTTTTCTACCAGTGCTCTACTGAAAATTTGGCATGTAATTTATTTATCCAGATTCCGGATAAACTTTGCAGTAACAGCCCTAGTTGTAGTTGAACGAAATCTAGTAGGTGTATCATCAGTGAAGCGAAGCGAGCCGTTGGGGGTTATCAAGGAATGTCTGACTAATTGAACCTTCTAGAAGATGTTTTTTTCCAGATTTAGTAATCTTGTTGTGAATCATTAGAACTATGATTCATTACAGAATGTTTTTTGAAAAGTATTTACAGATAAAAGTTTGGATTTTCCAATTCCCCAATCTTTCTTGATGTAGATATAAGAGCAACATCTGTCGCGAAATCTAAATAGTAGGTGTATCATCAGTGAAGCGAAGCGAGCCGTTGGGGGTTATCAAGGAATGTCTGACTAATTGAACCTTCTAGAAGATGTTTTTTTCCAGATTTAGTAATCTTGTTGTGAATCATTAGAGCTATGATTCATTATAGAATGTTTTTTGAAAAGTATTTACAGATAAAAGTTTGGATTTTCCAATTCCCCAATCTTTCTTGATGTAGATATAAGAGCAACATCTGTCGCGAAATCTAAATAGTAGGTGTATCATCAGTGAAGCGAAGCGAGCCGTTGGGGGTTATCAAGGAATGTCTGACTAATTGAACCTTCTAGAAGATGTTTTTTTCCAGATTTAGTAATCTTGTTGTGAATCATTAGANATTGGGTAAGCTGCTGGGTATCAGGATCGATGTGCGTAGGTAGAGAGTGTCCAGGCAAAGATGGATCTTCGGCTAGTGATTGTCGTGGAGAATGGTTCAGCATTGTCAACAACCAGGGAGGTGCCATTAAGGCTTGCGACCGTGTTGGAATCAGATATTCTTGGTTCAAGGACAAGGATGAAGGATGGTGGTTGAGCAGCCATTGGGCTCCAGACGTTTACACTGCAAAATGTCCATATAAGACATTTTCGACCCTAAGATATAATAATGCTTGTATTAGTGAAGAATGGCGTATTTACGCTGCAGGAAAAGCATGTGGAGTACCCATTGAGCATTCCGATGTCATTTCCCTTGAAAGTGCAAATGAAGGATACTCTTTGACAACACGCACATTTCATGGTATGTATGACTCACCGGTGTTTGGAAGTGGTCTTAAGCTGGACGGTCCTCTCAGTGGCAGTCCCACGGCATATAGCTTCAGAGCTTATCGCAGAAGCTTTATCATCTTCAAGAAAGGACAATACAACAGTCGATATAATTGGTAAAATCACTTTACCTAACTTTGACCGAAGCTTAAAAAAATGCTTTTAAAAATTTATTGATACATCTTATGATTCTTTCCAACTGAAATAAATGAGAAACACATTGATTTTAGTTTTATTTTCTAAAGAAGACATTTTTGGGGGATTGATCATGAACATAATGTAGAAAGTTTGGGCTAAATTAAGAATCACAGCAATGAGTCCGAGGAGAAGGAGTTAAAGCGAACATTTGATGGCATCGAAATAGCCCTGGAAGATATGGAAAGAAGAGGTGATTATGATGAAGATGCCCTTGGTAGCTTCTATGACAGTGCCATCAATGCCAATACTCCCGATTTTGTTAGGACCGATCACCCCACTACATTCATCTACTTTCGGGATTACGCAACGTTGAAGTTGACCATTTTGGCCAAACTCAGGGAATTGGATCACGCCAAATGGAATGCGGATTATGTGGATGCAGCAGAAGAATTGGCAAACGCGGCATGGGAAATCATTGTGAAGGTTCCAAAGCTAAATCCAAGCTCAGATTGTTCAAATCTTGAAATGGAAGGCGTCACTCATAACGAAGAGATTTGGTGTACTGGAGCAAAGCGCCAAAAAATTAAGGTATGGTACCCACTACCTACTTATTACCTAATAAAAATGATGAAAATGTGATGATGATAATCTAATTACAGGACCATTTATGGGTGTTAATGAATAAGTGGCGTCAAATTGCTAACCTACGAGAGAAACCTTTACATGAAGTGAAAGATTGGGATTGGATTCAGCTAAGAATGTCTTCATCTCCTGTTCATCATTGGGTAGGCTGCTCGGGATACGGATCGATGTGCATGGGTTCAAAGTGTGGAGGCAGAAATGGTGCCTTTTGCAATGATGAATTGTTAAAGATTGTCAACAACATTGGAGGTGCCATTAAAGCTTGCGACCGTATTGGACTCAGGTAGATATGACTACTAAGAGACAAAATGATTACCTATGTACTTAGGCGGGAAAGGGGGAAGAGGATTCAAAGCAAACTTACATATTTTTCTTGTCCTTAGGTCTGACTGGGACCCGACAGAGAAACAAGGATGGTGGATCAGCAGCCATTGGGCTCCAGACGTTTACACTGCAAAATGTCCACAAAGGACATTTTCGACCCTGAGATACAATTATGCTTGTATTAGCGAAGAATGGCGTATTTATGCTGCAGGAAAAGCATGTGGAGTACCCATCGAGCATGCCGATGTCATTTCCCTTGAAAGTGTAAAGGGAGGATACGCTTTGACAACACGTGCACTGTATGGTATGTCACAATCTCCGGTGTTTAGAAGTGGTCTTAAGCTGGACGGTCCTCTCACAGGCAGTCCCATGGCATTCAGCTTCAGGGCTTATCGCAGAAGCTTTATCATCTTCAAGAAAGGTTTTCCTTACAACAGTCAATATAATTGGTAAAATCACTTTACCTAACTTTGACCGAAGCTTATAAAAATGCTTTAAATAATTTTTGGATACTTGTGATTTTTTCCAAATGAAATAAATGACAAAAACATTGATTTTAGTTTTATTTTCTAAAGAAGACATTTTTTGGGGATTGATCATGAACATAATGTAGAAAGTTTGGGCTAAATTAAGAATCACAGCCATGT
Source organism: Oithona nana (assembly GCA_900157175.1). Classification (NCBI taxonomy): domain Eukaryota; kingdom Metazoa; phylum Arthropoda; class Copepoda; order Cyclopoida; family Oithonidae; genus Oithona; species Oithona nana. The sequence goes on from LT727899.1 coordinate 738,790, forward strand.
TGGGTGGACGAGAAAAAAAGTTGAATTTACATACAGACAAATAGAGAGATACAGAGAGACAAGACATTTAGAGTTTTCTGATTACAAGAATCTACCAAGAATACCATTGAAAGATCACAAGTTATGTAGTAGTAGTGTTGTCATTTTCGTTCTTTTCTTTTTAAAGCAAATTTTTCAAAAGGTTAGAATAATTTTTATCGATGAGAATGGTGATGATGGGCATGATGAGGATTAATGGTGCCCTCCATAACAGGTAAACCAAGTGAGGGAGCGTAGTGATACGTTCTTTCAAGCTGCAAGAAAAGTAAATCTTATTCAAAAGCTTAGAAATCGCAGTGCTTGATGATTTTCAAACACTATCAACTAAGACAAACATGCCATCCATGCAAATAGCGAACATAGGGATTTGTACCGTAAAGAAAACACAAAATGTTTTTGAGTTTACCACAGTATGATGCGTAGTAGCAAAGCAAAAGAACGTGAATTAGATCAAGTTAGTTAAAGTTTATTTACCTTGGCAGCTTCGTGATCATCTGAATGACTTCTAGGCAAAATATGAACTTGTCGATTATGATCCATTTGCAATTGCCAATGAGACGGATCATGACCCAACTCCTAAAAAAAGACATTAAAAATCAATATTCTGGCCTAGCTAATAAAACATTTAAGTACCGTTCTATGCGTACCTTTAAAACATAATCGTGCAATCGTTTCACTTTATCTGACCATCTGGATCGTTCCACTAATAATCGATCGTGCTCTTGCAACAATTCAGTTTTGCGGCAACGTATCCTTTGAACGTCATCTTCCAGTTGCTTGATTTGGTCAATTTTTCGCTTACGACAATTCCTTGCCGCTACCTAAGAAACCCTCCGAATTAGTTCAAAAAACATAAGTTAGATGTCGCTTCGTACCTTGTTTTTACCCCGCCGTCGAATGTCTCTACAAAGTGTCAATTGCTCCTCTGTTAATTCATGTTTAGAAAGCAAATCGTTGAATTCATCCATTGGCAAATTAATGATATCCAGAACGCTAATTGGCAAGCTTAAACCTAACGCGCGCCGTTCATCACGCGATAGTTGCGATACATTGATACCAGGGGGCAACCCGGCCATGTTAGCTGCAGCATCCGCAGCCAAAGATTTTCGTTTTCGATCTCTTTTAGAAGATCCGGATCCGGAACCGGAGGGTCCAGGTATTCCGGTGGATGACGAGGTCGCTGACATGGTTGGTCCCATGTGAGCTATTTGACCGCCTGAAATCAAACATTCTAAGTTGTGGCGGAAAAAATTCACACTGGTAATTTTGGCACAAAAATTGTTATGTACCATGTTGGCTCATTTGGTGCTGATGATGCTGATGATGCAGTGAAGGGTGGCCATGCCAAGAGTGAACTAAAGTGTTGACATCCGGGTATCCATATGGGTAGTGAATTGCCGGATTTCCATCGTAACCGGAAAAATCGAAGCCTCTGGCCGCCGCGGCAGCGGCGGCAGCTGAAGCGGCCGAGGCCGCAGCTTCGGCCGAAGTTCCATTTGAGTTTGTCGTTGATTTGTTCCATGTTTCAAGAATTTTCTTTTTACGATCTTTAGGATGACCTCCTCCGGCCCTAGAAAGAAAATTTTCAATTTTTTTTTCAATTCGAACTTTTTCTCGTTTCAAATTGAAATTGAGAGCATTTTGATTATAATTTACGAGTCTATGCAAAAGGGAAACAGATCCCCATTTCTGCAAGCTGTCTTGTGGGCTTTAAAAAAGGGAAAAGAGCAACAGTTTGACAAGTTTATGGCTGACAAAGAAAAGCCACTTTTGGGATAGGGGTCGCCGAGAATAAGAGCTGAGAGTAGAGAAGTTCTGTTTCTTCTTTGATGCTGCGATGCAAAAATTGCATCTTTGTGTCTGGAGCTCTGACTTTTACAGGCCAATAAGAAAGGAGACGAGATGGAAATGGATAGGCTAGATTCTAGTCCTAAAATGATACCCAACCAGAAAACAACTCGTTATATTTTAAAAGTGCGAGCTTTGAACAAAGTTGGGGAAAGCTTATAGGGTGGCGAAAAATCCGTTCGGGATTTTAAAGAGATCCGCTATTTCTGTCTGCGATTCGCTCTTTCGCACACAAGCAAAGCTTTACGCTGAGCTGTCATACTTTGCAACAATTTTCCCCCAGCAGCATTGCACAGACACATTTCATATAAAAATAGGGAGGGAAATACATTACGAGACTCCCCATTCCACAAATGGACAGTGGAGAAACTAAAAATGCAAAACTACTGCTGCTTTCTAAGCCGAGCTCTTAAAAAAAGCACTTTTCTTTTACGGCTAATGTTCTCAAATGCTGCCCAACTTTGCAAAAATCCTGGGTGTTTTCGTGCACTCTGGTCAATGCCCTCTGTAGCTCTAAATTCTTGTCTAATCCAACGTGTCAACCCTGAGGTTTTGACCGCGTGCCCCTTTTTAAGGGGTTTTAAAGGCACAAAAAATCTCACTATATGAGTGCCCGAGTATCCCCTTCTTAAAAAGCAAAACTTAAAAATACGTACGTGAAATCACATAGGACCAAACAATGTAACTCGCTTCAAAAAATTAAATGAAAACTTTTTTAGTGATTATTCTTTTTTGCATTTTAATCGTCCTATAGTATTTTATTAGGCAGATATCAATCGCGAATAAAGTCTTTATATTCGAAAAATAAAAACAAGGCAGGTGAAAACAAAGTACTATTCTTTACGAAGTTGCAGTCTCGTAGTTGTACAGCAATTAAAAAAGGCAGATTTGCGGACTGAGGTAGGGTATACTAGTGCATTTTTTGTGGTGCGTGCCTCATAAAAAAAAGTCCATGGATATTGGGCTACGAGGCGACAAAAGCAGGTTTTGAGGCAACAGCGCAGCGCAACCCTAGAGAAGAGAGTGTCGCTCTCTCGTTTAGAACAGCAACTGCTGTTTTCCAGGTCTGCAAATTTTTGTGCACCACCATTCGCCGCCGTCTGTCTGGAACTTTGCTAAGTTGCGCGCGCTGCCCTTGCCTACTACCCCCCTATTTGACTAAAAACCTTTGTCTCTCCTGCTGCATAGGGTCGTGCACTTGGATTAATCAAGCAAGAAAAAAAAACCCGGTGAACACAGTGCTAAAAATGACCTAAAATGAATCATCTCAATTTTCGCTGTGTAGTGTGTACCCATGGCAAAACAAAACATTCTAAGGGTTCTAAGGTAGACTGAAAGGCTTTCTGAAAATCCCCATGGTCGCGACACAGGTTGGATAAGCACTGTCGAGACTGAACTTCACATAGAAACAAAATAAATGAATCCCTCACAACATAGAAAATATTTATGACATTCATGACATCTTAGTAATACAGAAGTACATGCGCAAAAATAAAAAAAAATATTATTTAGCTAAGTTCATAAAGTCCTTGACGTCATCTCACTGCTCATTTTTTAGGGAATTGGTACTACCAAAGCTCCGTTGTTGCTATGTATGGACTATGGTATACCAATGGTTCAGCATAATTAACCTTCATTACCAATTTAGGGATACTTCTGCGAATGACAGATGTCGTCACTCTACTAAGAACAACACGCAACATTACAGCTTGCAAGAATATATCTGTTTCAGGGTCAAATTGCGCGGCTTACTTGCTCCGCAAATTTCACCGATGTTGACTCTAGTTTAGACCTTTCCATCAGTAGTCTAAAGTCTACTATTGCATTTTCAGCAACGTTGCCAAAAATGCTCCGCACGCGTGCTTCTGCTGCTTTACGGTCTCATCCATTTTTTGCGTCATACACGCGAGTCTGCCCAGTCGTCGTGTGCAAAACCCATTTGTGCAAAATGGATTCCTATGCGCCTCAAATCATCTCTAATTAGCATTTTATAGAAAATCACTAGTTTCTTTCTCAATTTAAAAGAAAACGAGTGCGGTATAGTAATCGCACGCGTAATTTGGGTCCATAGTAATAATTGCTCGCTTCGCTTGCGTAGTAGATGAATAAGGCCAAAAAAAGGAGGACATTTTTCTCAAAGTATTTATTCCTGATGTTTCGCTCAATTTGTTTCTCGAAATATTTTCCTCGGATGAAAAACAACTGGGCTTTGCATACCGTTTAAAAAAGTTTTGCACAACGGTTTTGAAAACTTGACTGTCTGACTCAAGTTTTTCAAGCAGTAAATCAATCATGCGGAATTCTACAAAAGTGCACTAGGCAATTATATTAAGGCCTAGAACAGCTCTTCAGCTTCGGTCCCAGGTCAACATCTTTTAACATTTTTGGCTCAAGCTCCTCTACACGTGTGCAAAAAAGAGATACTAAAACGAAAATGCATTTAAAACTTGGCCTAAAATCCATTTTCACCGACTACATAAAACAACGTGTCACAATGTTGTAAAATCAACAAAATAGTCTTATTTTAATTGAAGCTCTGGTATTTGATTTCAAACCATATGTGATTGAGCTAAAAATACAAAATAAATTTGGTCATTTTTGGTGCGAAAATTGCCATGAGGCAACCTTATACTCAGAGCGTTATTGCTTTCTTTTTGCAAAAAAAAAAGGAAAGGCAAAGAAAAACTTTCCTAAAAATGACAAAAAAGTATTTACCTGGAACCCAGACCAAAATCTGGATAAGGGTCAAGATGCGGATGATTCGCTGCTGCAGCTGCGGCCGCAGCCGCAGCTTGACTAGTTGGATCAAAAACGCTACCATAATCTGCAAAGAAGATAGAAGTTTTATTGTGAGTCGTCGCTGGTTCGAATCCCATTCGAATAATATTAATCCAAATCCAATACTATTCCAAACCTAAAAAAGGGTGAACTCAAATCCTATTTAGGAACTTACCTTCTGGAATAGAAGGAGGCATATCAGTGGAAGGATGACCTAAATAAGGATGCAAAAGATCATGAGATTCGACTGCTGAGGCCGCAGTCGAAGTTGAGATCGAAAAATTTGGGATTTGTAACGTTTCCGCCGAACTTGAAGCAGTTGTGGTCACAGGCGTGGATGCTGATGGGGCTGCAGGAGACTCTGCACTTGTTGAGGTCGTGCTTCCCAAACCCTAAAATAAAGATGGGAAATTACAGGGTGATCCATAGAAATATGGACATTTTTCATACCTGATGAGGATTGTAATACATTGACATTACAGCCGAAGCGTCGGGGTCCATTTTGTAATGCATGGCCGCTGAGGCTGAAAGCGAGGCCGATTCACTGTTTCCAGTCTCCATATTTGGAGGCCACGGATGATGAGGAATGTCCGCTGAACTTTGAGGTTGCAAAATATGTGGATAATGGGAATGATGTTGGCCTCCATAAGCCCCCGAATAGTGGGGTAACGGATGGGGTAGGCCTCCAGCTGCGGATGATACCCCCGGGCTAGGACCCCCCGGACCCGGTGAGGTCGGATCCGGGGGTAGCAATCCTGCCAGATTCCAGGCTGGCACTCGTCCCTGCAAATACGTAAAGTACATTTTTTCGACTGCTGAAAGGTCTTTTTTGTCATCTTGTATGAGTATAAGGAATTTTGACCAGAATACAGACGAATACAGCAATACAGATCTGTATCTGTATGAGATATGTAGAGTGTAGTAGGAAAATGCAAATGTCTGGTACAGTTCATATAATTTTCATAAGAATAGAATGACATCCTAGATTTTTTGAATGCATAGCGTGTGATGTAAGATACAATATGAATGTTGACAAATACAATTTCTTCCATTGATTTGAAAGGTTACAGAACTAGTTTTTTTTTCTATTTTGTGGACCAAAAGTGGAATGTTGGCACAATGTGCTTTGCAAAAAAGCAATGATAACAATCGTCACAGTAGGGCAAAAAGTTTTCATTGTTAATTACAAATCTAGCCATACTACCCCCCAGAGTGCAGTTATTGGCCTCTAAATAAAAAGTAGTAATACAATCTTCAATTTCATTGTTACCTCTGTATTTTCTCGATGTCTAGACTGTATTCTACCAAGTTTGCTGTTGGCATTTGTTGAACTATCTTTAAACGTCAGCTGAGAAGAAGCAGTTGCTAAGTGTCTAGAAGAAGGTTTATTACATCCATGGTTGTTGCTTTTGTCTTTTGATGATGAATGCTTCACTTCTTTCACAACATCAATCAACTTTTTGTGATGATGGTGATGGTTGTAGTGCTCTTGACTTTCTGTTTTCTCATTGGAAATGTATCCATTACTGCTAGTGCAATTTTCACAATAGGTATTCCATGTAAATACAGAATTCGATACATCAGATTGAATTCTCCTTTTTTAAAGGTCAACTTCTATTTTTCCATGGCTTTCTAAAAGCCCATTACAAAATTACATGGAATACCTAAGATACCTCGATGTATTTTGATGCCATTGTAAGCTCTGATTATGATTCGATTCTTGTTGTATTTGCATCCCATTGTAATTCAATCTATTGTTCATTACCATTAAAGTCATTATTTCTTTAATGGCTTTAATTACCACATGTGATCCGACTTGGACCACGAACGCCTCACAACTGAAGATTTCTGAGGTCAGCAGACACTTTGCAAAAAAAATTGGATGCAACAGACAAAACGCCGGTAATAATATCTCTCTCTCCCTTCTCCCCTGCCTTCCCCCATTTTGCAAACGTACCGCGCAACAGACATCACGCACGGCACACCGCATAAAAAGTCGAGCGCGCTACTACAGAAGACCATTTTCCCTAATACAGAGGTCATAGTTCGAAATACAACTCGAGTTCTATCAAAATGCAATTTCGATGCGTTCCAAAGTCCGTATCGAAAACAGATTACAGCATTACATTCGAGATTTGAAGGCTACAATTTATTGGTATTGATCATTAGGTTACAACCAAATCGTTGGAAATGATAAGAAAGTACAAAATATAAGATTTTTCGATCCTTGAAGCTGGGTATGTTTTTTGGGCATGCCCCAAAGTTGGCGAATCGGTTAAGCGAAATCTGCACATGCATTGTGTGCCACTCGGCAAAAAATGCCCTTTCCCTTCCTTGCGCGCTGCTCAAATACTCTCCGACTCCATGCAAAAAGCGAAAAAACTCACACGCGTACATGTACACACGCCTTTCTTTCAGGAGTTTTCAGACTACTTTGAGAAAAGAAGCAAGCGAAAATCTAATGCCATAGAAGCACTAGTACCAAACGATTAGTAACTACCAATTTCAGACGTCTCGAGACGTCTGAAACCAAGATCAGTTTTCCATATGGAACTTTCAAGGTCATAAAGCGAATTGGATGTTCGAAATGTTCATTTTTTTAAAGTAACAAAATGTAGAAAAATGTTATATGACGAAAATGCGAGGGGGCTGAGTTAAATTACGTATAAGGCTGTAAGCTAATTAATTGGTGCGAAAAATTAAAACTCACTTAAAAATGTGTACCTTTTTTTCAAACTATGTCTATTTTTTTAGATATAACTTTTAAAAACCACACACAAGTAAAATAAGATCGCTTTCTTTGGAATTGGATGAAGCGACAAAAATACATCTGAACTCTTAACAACTGAACTTTCGACAACTGAACTCTTTACATTTGAACTTGGAAAACTTCAGATGTCGAAAAGTTCAGTTGTCAAAAAGTTCAGTTACCAAGAGTTCAGTTGACTGCTCTTTAGTAGCAGAGTGGACAAAACATAACTTTTGACAAATGAACTCTAGACAAGACACCTGAACTTTTGACAAACGAACTTCTGAATAAATGATCTTTTATACAACTGATCAGTTGTCAAAAAAAATCAGCTGTACAAAAGTTCATATTTTCAGGGTTCAGTTGTCGAAAGTTCAGTTATTTTCTTGTCGAGAAAGTTCATCCGTTCCGACGAACCAGATTATCATTTTTCCTCTTTACCTCCCTTTTTACCAGCTTTCTGCTGATCTGTGGAAGCTAAAAGACTATCTCAAGAAGCGCCAACGTGCCGCCGAATTGCCTTGCACAATGCACTCTTCTCTCTCTGTTTTACTCTGCTGCCTTCCTCGGAGAATTGCAACCAAGACGAAGCCCGTCTGGTTTTATCGTATGCATACTAATGGTTTTTCGCCAGAAAAAGTTAATGCTCGCAGAGCTGCCTCGTAAAAAGTGGCAAAAAATAACTCGAGCCTAAAAAGACTGCTGCAGACATTGGAGAATATGCAAAAAAATCAGAGACTATTGTGGGTCACAACAAAATTATGCAGAGTATTTGTTCCGTTTAAAGTTTCTCGTTATCAGGGTACATTGATCTCTGAATGATATGATCAGTGATCTGTGATCACTTTGTCCTGATCCTGCAATGTCAAGTAGAATTTCGAGTAGTACTTAGGCGCCAGAATTCAACATTCAAATGAGTTCGAATTTTGGTGGCATTTAATACACTGCAGAAATCTAAGAGTTTGGATAAAGTTGTCGAAACCCATGAATGCAGCAGACAAATTACGAGGGGGAATAGAGTTGAAAAATGGTCAATAAATCCCTTCTCTTTTAGTATATATCTCGCGCCTTTCTTGGCCTGAATTGCTTCTTTCGCTACTTCATTAGCAGAAGTAGTGTGTTGTGTGTGTGTGCAACAATTGTCTAGACTTGATACGCTACTCTTTCAAGGATGCTTTCTTCTTGTTCAAAGCTTTCCAAGGTCAATAGGCAAAAAATCGCTTGCGAAACCAAAAGTTTTATAATTTTGCTAATATTCGATTCATTATTTACAAAAATTAGAATATAGGTTCAGAAAATTATTTTGATAGAATAGAGTGAAAATGCATGTGGACTAGACTTGAAACTATGTACAGACAATTGATCTACAAGAAACAGAGCTTTCCAGCATTTGCAATTCGCGCCGCGAGCCATATTTGCGATCTCCTTTTTGAACTCACGCAACCTTTCCAAACTTCACATTCGCAGTTTGTTTTAATTTCTTATTTGTCGACTACCAAAGTACCAATCCTCTGAAAACTGAAAATTACTTTACCACGAGTAAGATTTTTTTGGGTAGTCAAGAATACATTAGCTTCCTCCATCATTATTCGAAAGCTCTGAAAAGTTAGGTGAAGTGATTCACAACACTACTGCTTTGAGTTTTGGATTATTGGAGCACATCTAGGCTCATTTTTGACGTACAATTGCTTGCATATTCCGAAGCAGAGTATGTAGTTAGGTAAATTTCTCTTAAAAGCGAAGTTCAGATCAATTCGCGCGCGGTGAGTCACTTTAGGACTTCACCTTACCATTCCGAGCTTTAGAAAAGGTGGAAATCCAGTTAGCCTCTAAAACAGCAAATATAAAACTTTGGTATTTACAGACTTTTGCACGCACCGCCTAGCGTCATGGCACCATTCTTCTTACCTTTTCAATGTCAGTTTTATCCCTGGACACTTTGTCTCCTTCATGATTATTATTGTTTAGATGTATCAAGTCCTCAAGTCCAAACCCAACTGAGGAAGCCTGTGCCGAAGAGCCAGAGTTATCCAAGTTCACCATCATGACGAAGATGATGATGATGACGACGACAACGAGGACGATGATGATCAAGCTTCGTTGCTAGATATTCCCGTGTCATTCCCTACTGTAGTAGTGAAACACTGCATATCACTGTAGGTTTTTCCCCTCCACTTTCGGAACCGCCGCAGAAAAATGCCATGAAATGCTTCCCAAAAAATTATGTCTCACTTGTCACTGAGCAAGTATTGGAATGATTTGGTGATGTCAAAGTTGCACTCAACGGCAGCTAACGGCGGCTCCGCTGGCAGCGAGCGCTGCGCAGCTTTAAATCTTTAAAAGTAGCGCTACTGGGATGATGTTGGCACTTCCAAATGATACGCTTTTTCTCTAATGAAATTGAGGTTTGGATGCTGGTGATGCAAGAGAACTAAAAACACGACTGTTTACATTCCAAGGCACTTGAATATTTGTCTTCTTTGACTCCTTATTTTATAGTAAGACCATCGCGCCAACCAACGAAAGAGTGGGCAGCTATTGGAAAATAAACATAAGAGTCTCAAGGATCATGTGCGAAAAATGCACTTTGGATTGGACTTGAAGTACTTAGATAGAGGGGTTTTAGGAGGTTGTGTGAATATTGATGCAAACTCAATTACGTCAATTTTTTGTAGGCCTACCATGCAACAAATAACAATGAATAAGAATGATTTTTTTCAATATTCAAATCCTAATAAAAGTAAAGAGAAATGTATCTAGAGAAAGATTTGTGTCCCAATAGAAAATGTGGTCTGTGCAGTTTTCAGGCATCAAAATTCGTTTTTTCCAGAGTCAACAGAGAGACTAGAGAGAGACAGAGAATCTACAATTATCAAATTTCCTCTCAGTTCTATTGTTAGCGTCAATTTTGTGTTGACAAATCTTTGGTGTAGAGGTGAATAGGTGATCAACAATGTGGCATATGTTTGATGTTAGCCTAACTGCAGCATAGTAGCCTCAGCTAGAGCTCTAAGCTCTAAGCCCTATTGTCACAATTGTGCTGCCCAGTGCAAAAAAAAGTTCCACTGTGTGACGGCAATGCCATTCAAAAAATCATAATTAATGATAATCAGAGCCTACCCAAAACCTTATTCAACCCACTAGACGAGATCCTGCATCATTAGAAGGATCAACAATCATTTGTTACACTAGCTTATAAAGCTTTGATCTGCTGCCTCCTCCATCCTTCCTATTTTTGAAAATTAGAGTTCACTTTAGAGAGTTTAGAGTTGAGTGGCATTTTTCAGGGTTTGATGAGCCCGCTAGGGGGCCGTAGTTTACTTCTCATTGAGAAAAACTGACAAACCGAGAAACAATTTTCACACCATTAACTAATTGCCATACAACTCCACATCAGAGTTCAACAAAACCACTCAAATGCAACAGAAGACATCCTAAAATGGTCAATAGACCAAAATCAAGGGAAATTGATTCATAAACAGTATCTAACCAGTTTTTGGAGTTGTTTGAAATTCTCATTTTGCTTTTTATCCTCAACATTTTTGACGAATAAATCCGACCTTTTTTCGATTTTTATTCACGGTGTAATATAATTAGCAAATCTTCATTTGCATATTTCACCCTTGCCCCAGGGTGTGGGGGAAAAATAAGTACCTAATTATCAGAGATCAAAGCTACACTGGAAAATTGAGTTCTTCTCTCCTTTCTACATTTTATTATGCACTACGTTACTATTTCTAATTTGCAAGTCAGGTTCTTACAAAGTGGCGGTCTCATATGTCACACAAACACAAAAATGAGGGAAGTGACATGTCAAAATGAAAATCGACTTTTTTTCTAGCACTCCTGAATGTATTTGCTCATGCCTTTGAAGCCTTGAAGCTTATTTTTAAGAGCTAAGAGATTTTTGAGTTAGGTGATACTCCACCCACTATTGATGTAGCAAGCCCAGCTACCTTTAAATCCGCTCTTCAATCTTGGTCCCATATATTTGCTACTGTTGAAGAATGAAATGTGAAGATTAGTAAGAGCCTGAACTGATGCCATTGATGAGAAAGATCCGATGCTGCCGCTACTGTTGATCGGCGATGGCGCGGAAAAAAGTCAAGCCAAATCAAGAAACAATCAGGTAGAGAGGAAACAAACCAAACGTTCTTTAATGAGGAGAAACAAACAATGACAAGACAATCCTACGTTGGCAAAAAATTATTGGGCCATTGCACATCTAGAGTGTATGCAATTTCAAAAAAAAATCTACAAAAACAATCTCAGTTTTGTGAAAATTGGACTTTTGAGTCAGTGTACTTTACTGGGATTTGATGCATTTTAGACTTTGCCACCACCCTAATTTGGACATAGAGTTCTCCAACTCTCTATAGAATGACTGTCCAAAATCTCTGTCTGATCTAATTTAGAATGAGCTGTCAACATAAAAGTGTCATTGAGATCCTATTTTGATAGAGATTTAAAAAAGGGCTTGAATTTATATGTATAAAATAGAGAGTGGTGCAGCTTTAGACTTTTAATCACCAAAGATAAAGACTCTGTTTTCTCATAAAAAGAACTTTATTAAGACAATCTTTCATGGGCTGCATTTTCCCAACTTTTTATGAGTCTCTCTCAGCAGCTCCAGTTCCTAGAAGTCATTTTGCCTACGTGGAGCTACAAAATTGCACAAAAACTGCATTTACTATGGCTGGAAAAAAAGCAAGAAAAAAAAACTTGGCCAAAATGTACCAGAAAACCTGAATTTTTTAAATAACTGGAGTGCTAGACTTGGAAATACAGTGTGCAAAAATGGGTGCGTAAAAAGGGTCTAGTAGAGTACGTACGGCCTCCTTTTTTTCGCTTTGCAAAGGTGCAACGTCATGTCTCACTAGAATCCTAGTTTACTGTGGTGCATATCCTCCTTTTGCATATTGCTCTCTGCCACACAGTAGTCTTTGTTGAAAGATTTTGTTGTTCTTCTTGGAGCAATCGAGTGGAGCGTAAACGGCGTAGAAAATTCCTTAGGTTTTAGTCTGATTCTTCATGCAAAAATTCATACATTTTTTTAAGCTTCGCTCGTATTGTACAACTGTAAAATGAGAAAATAATTTGCTGTTTGGGAATTTCGGTGGATTTCAGACAAATATTGACCAGTGTGTATTTTACTCAGTGTTGTGTTCACAGTGGGTAAAAAAAGTTATAGCCGGACTTGTTTTCATCCAGAGCTTTGATAGTCTACTTTACGATCCTTTTTTCCAACGAAACACACAATCTAGAATGCAACGACGATATATTCACTACTCAGCCCTTCTTTTTAAAAATGCATACAAAGGTGGTGAAGAAACAAAATTGCAGTTTTGTTTTTTCCCTTAGCAGAAATTTTGTTGAAGTGGAAATTGGCTCAAATTGGAAATCCTACAGGTCAAAATCCACTTTTCAGCTTTACAATAACAACTTTTAAGGGGGTCAAAATTGACGTGGGACACTCAAAATCCTCAATTAAAGAAACCGACAATTGGAAAAATTGACCTCAAAAGAATGAAAAATTAAACAAAAGAAGAAGCGTTAAAACTTTTTTATGTCTTTAGAAATGGGCGTGCCTGAGGATGTCACCTTCATTAAAGGCACTTTAAAGCATGCCTGCAGGCACTAATCATTAGTCATTTTAGCTTTTATTGAAAGGGGGAATGGAGAGGAAAATCTTTAGACAACATCACGTACTCCTTTTGCTCTATATGTGGTCCATTAACCAAGCTGAAATCTGTCAAGATGTGTAGAGCAAAATCTAACACCTGTGAAATTCAATACCATTCAAAACACTGTTTTGAAAATTATCAAAATATTTCCAAGCAAGTTTCAAATTAAAAAAAATTAACAATCTTTTGATTTCGATCAAATATTATATTTTCGGTTTCAATACTTTTGTTTACATCAAAATTGAATAAGTAACTCTCAATATTTTTACTGTTTTAGCAATTTATGTTTTAGAATAATACTGGTTTGTCCACATTTTTCAAGGTATTTTTCAACCCGTTTTCGATTTTTTTCCTCACTCAAATCTTCAAAAGGGGTAGTAATTGCCTTCTGACATCTAAAAATCGTAAAACTCAATTTCATCAAGTTTAGTCTGATTTTGACTTTGCTTAAAAGAAAGGTCTAAAATAAGGCAAAATCCTTTCATCAATTTTTTCATAATTATAAGTATTGTGAGAAAAAAATAGCGATAAAAAACCTTGAACTAGACAATGAAAAGGGTTGAAAAAATTGAAGAGTCCTTCGAGCGTTTTTTAACACCATTTTCAATTGAAAAGAATTTCAAATGGCTTTAAGATTCACCATGACGAGGCGGATCTTTTTAAAGGTTGCGTGATTTCAGAATCACATGTTGCGGAATGAACGGGTTTGTCTTACCTGAAGGGCAGCTCTGTCGTGATGTGCCGCGCGTAGCATCATTGAAGATTCTGGAAAATAAAGTTTTAAAAATTATTCATTTAGGTCCAAAAATATATGGACCCCACAGTGACCTCCCTCTGCGCGAAAATGTGGACTCCTCCTTTCATTTTTCCAACGAACATACACAATGAGTCAGGCATTATTTCAAAATGGGTTATCAATATTTGTCAAAATAATCACCAAGCTTTATTGTTTGTTACAAATAGCAAAAAATAGTCATGTAACTTTTTAAACTGTCAAATATGTAACTGAATTTAGCAAATATCGGTTGACTACAATAATTGAAGTAGGTAGTAACTGCAAATGGAAAATGGTTAGAAGCATCAGAGTTATCAGAGAATTTATAAATGGGGATGACGATGTGGTTTTCTGGGGTTGTCGTTCATATATAGTCCTAGCTCAAACAATATTCATGTCGATTAGCTTCATTGATATTCTGCGAATCACTCTAGCTGCAAACACATCAGATATTATCAGATAGCAAAGACCATCAAATCAACGACTTTTTTTGTCTCTTCAATTTGACATAAAGTGAATTCACAAAAAATGCGTAGTTCATAAACGCTATCTAACTTGCATCTGGCCAGGCCGTTTCTGTAATTGTCCATCAGACAAGAAATTTTTCCAATAGTATTACTTCTTATAGACGGTCGATTTATTCTTTTTAGACGATATCAGACCTATTTGATTCGGATTGGTCATGGCGTCTTGAGAACCAAAAAACCGAATTTTGAATTATGACTTTTTGATTCATGACAACCCAAAAGTCCTCCTCCTCTAAAGCATAGTCGTCGAGACCAAGTCTAGACGGTTATAAAAAACCATCATTTAGTCCTGCGCTACAGTTGCCGTCAATTCACAATTTTTGATACTATAAGACACACCTGCAAAGTGTCCGACAATTCAAATCTTCAATCATTTTCAACTACATCTACAACGATTTCAAGATATTTTTCAGTCATGAGTCAGCGGAAATGTTGAACTACATTTTCAGATTGTAGAGAAGACCCTTGAAAAATTTTTGAACTGGCGATAGTGAAAAACGCCCTAGATAAGTAGCTCGCATTTTACAAGACCTAACCTAAACATTCTGAAAAATCAATGTTTTATCTCAACCATTTTTTCATGAAGATTGTTTGTGGGGTTGGGAACGCATCTGAAATTCATACAAGAATGAAGCAATATTTAGGGGCAGAAATTCAAAATTCGAGAAAAAAAATACAATGCTCGCTTTGGTCGATTTTTAAAGGTGAGTTTTAAAATAGGCGAGACATTCAAACAATTTTCCGATTACAGGTCGGGCATAAAAAGTAGGGCGTCTAAAATGGAGCGGAGTTGGCGGCGACGCGGAGCCGCTGCGCGGTCATCTCAGACCGCTGCGGAGCTGCGTCTCTCTTTTAAAAAAGTTGATTTGTAAACAAAACTGTTGCTGCGTTTGCGTAAAAATCAGGATGATGATGATTTTGTAGAATTTTTCGAAATCTCATCTCATTGGCCAGGTCAGGTTTTGGAGTAGGTGTGTGTGTTAAAAAGTACTTTCGCTTTTATTGTCATCATCTTTATTTTCATCTATCATGGTGACGAAGGTGTAAAACGAAGCTAAACAACACTTTTATTCCTTGTCATCATTTTGTGACTTGGCCATTCTGCCTTTCCGACTACAGTTCAAGAATGTTACCAATAATGATGATGAAGGAGATTTGGGGGGATTCCCCCAAGTTCAACAACATCCAAATAAGGCATTATTAACTAGGAGTCGTGCCTACTCGCAAGTGTCAAATAAAAAGATAGCAAAAACCAAGCTAAGATAACTTGGCCTAAAATAACACCATCAGCAGACAATTGAACTATGGTTCCAATTTCAGAAAAGTCATGTCAAGTTTTGTTAGATTAGGTGAAGACTGAAAAGTTCCAAACTTCCATGACTCTGAAATATCCTTTTACTATCTAACATACCTTAACCTAGGTCCATTTCTGTAAGAAGTTTGAAAGATCCAAATGAACAAGATGTCGTATATGAAAGCAAAATACAGGAGACAATTTTGTAAGTTTGGAACAGTGTGCACGATGTTCTAACAAATATTTCCCTGGACCCTGGTTTCTCAAAGTTAAGTTTAAAGTTTGATCAAGTTATGGATTTTTCATGTGTTGCTTCGGAATTTTTTGAATGTTTGTGTGTGTGCACCACAAAGTTTTGCTTGGCCTGCCCCCATAGTGTGCGAGACACTATTGACAAATATGACTAATGATGTTGCGGATAATGATGCGGCCTATTGTTCGATCTCAAGCAAGGAAAAAAGTAGAGCAGCAAAAGCATTTTTGCACTGAATTTCACTTTCATTTTCTCATCATCATCAAAAATTTCCCAATCCACATACCTAAATTAAAATATAGCCTCTAAATTCCTTCGTTGAATTTGTACTTGCTAAGTTGCATGATGTAACATTCCAAAGCTCAGAAATGTTAGGTTATGTAAGGATGAGATCATCAAGTTACTTCAGGCACCTAACGTTTATTAACTTTGGAATATATCGCGAACCATGAAGCAAATGTCCTGTTGGAATTGTAGAGTTTTACGAGTTTTAGGAATTTTTATCTAGGTAGGCCAAAATTGGCCTAATTTTGAAGACTATTGTGTCCTCCTTTTGCTCTTTTGGCTTTTATAATCTTTTTGGCTCTTTTGTGTTGGCATTGAAGGATGCCAGAAATCTGTCAAGATTTGTTGGACATCTCGCGTTCAAATCACCCAAAAGAAAATGGTGGGATTTTGACAAATGTTGCAGTCCTGTATCTCCAGCTATTTGTTAAACCATCTGATGGCCTATCAGACTGCTGAAGCACCAGGAAGGCCCATTCAAAAAAAGATCAATGTTTTCCTATCAAAACTGTCCCATTGTCACGCTCACGATTTTTACCGAAAAAGTTTCACCACATGAAGCAAAATTGTACACAAAAAGAGCCAAAAAATGACCACATGAAAGCGATTGAAAATAAGCCTGAAAGTCCAACGATATTTCTTTGACCAATCCCGGTTAAAAAATCCATGTTTAGTTTGCAACTACATGTTCATTTATTGGGTGAATTTTCTTGCTTCTTTTCAATGCCTGAAAGTTTTCTCTGATATGTCTGAAATGTCACGGAACAAAGATTTGCACCAGCAGTCCAACAGTGTGCAGGACCAGGCACCAGGACCGTGGTATGTACTTTTCCCACTTTTGGCAGAAAATTGGCAGATTTTGAATATAAAGTGTTTTCACTTATCAATTTCGTCAATCTTTTGCATCCACAGCACTTATTTTTCTCATGTCACTTCCTTGAAAAGTCTTGACAAAATAACCCTTTTCATATCAAGTTCCTTTTCTAATCTTCAGTATTTAAAGTAACTACATCACTACAATTGCATTTGTATGTATTTGTATGTAGCTATGAAAAGTCACAATTTGTCTGTAGCTTTGGTGGAATAATTCCGTTTGATCCGTTTGATCGCAAGAGCGCGCATCTAAACAAAAGCTCAATTCGATTTGCTTACTTTTATGACGTCAGTTTTTTCTTCTAAGAAAATATGGTTGAAATCCACTGTTGCAAGAGATTTTTGTTCACCGGGAATGGTCCCACTTTGGACTGAGTGAGGGTTTGGCTCCCCTTTATCTTTGGAGTGGAGCGCAGCAGCTTCGGCATAGCCAACTTTAGCAGCAGCGCCGGTTCCTTCTCTCAAAGTCAGAGAGTGAGAGACAGACCATCTTTTGGCCAACGGGAGCAAAGGAAGAGCGCAAAAGAGGTGGAGACTACCATTCTCATTAGACAAGAAAAACCACTAACCGTCAAGAGAACACTAATTTAGCAGAGGAAAAGCAATAGAAAAACCAATAGAAAATGGCACAAGATTTCTTCTGCAAATGACTCAGAACAAATCCAGATTTTTCATTACTCTAATTTTTGTCCCAATTTTTTATTGCCATAGTGTTTGTCTAAACTCATACATGAAGTTACAATTCAAGAATATGTAACAAAAATCGAGGGAAAATCACATTTTGCATTATTCGACTCTTTAGTTTGCTATGTAATAAGGCAGCCAAGAAAATAACTGAAGCTTGCAATGCAGTATAGAATGTTTTTTAGTAACTTTCGTAAAGCCACAAAGCTGCGAAACAACTTGAAGACATTTGACTCTCCAGAAAATTCAGATGAAATTGCGGATTTTCAGTACAATGTGAAACTGGCGAATTTGCTATCAAGTCAACAAAAAACTTTCTAAAGTCTGTAAAGAGAGGCCTGTTTTAAAGTCGTCGCTTGTGGTACGTTTGAAAATGGCATCGCACACCTAGCAGCATCTCACAGTAAAGCCTTCTCTCGTCCCCCCTTTGTTAAATCCCAAATGCATGAATGGCATGCCAAAAAAGTGCACCGACTATGCTCCGTCATCATAGTTTCGCCAAGAGCCTCGTTCAAGAAAAAGAAAGAGATTTAAAAGAGGAGGGACGAACGGACGCCTACAATTACCACATTTTGCAATCAGACACACACACATGTCTTATTCGAAAGTTCAGATGTATATGTATCCAAAATCGCCACAAATCGCCAACTTGTGGCGATTTTCGGTGGCTATTTTTCCCAAAGCTCTATGCTGGCGTAAAAACAGGTGGAATTTTAGAGAAAATGGCATTGATCATTAGGAATGTTGACTACTTTTGAAAATGAGCTAAAGCTACTCTCCACATGGGGCGTTTGGAGCACTTCTTGCTCCTATGGAGCTCAAGAACCATTATTGTCCAAGGAGAAGCTTCGCAAGAAGATGATACCAAAATGAGATGCAAAGCGTAAATGATGAGGATTGAGAAGCTGCTTTTCACTTTCACATGAACGAAGGCACCGGAAAATTTACAACAAAACCTCATTAGGGACGTGTAGGAGAAGAATATAAACAGTGTGTGTGAAAGAGTCAAGAAACTTTAAGGCGGCTTATCGCTGACTTGAAAAATCATTTGTTTGAAATCTAGTGCAAAATAAATGCAGCCAATGTGAAATGAAAGTTGGCGAATTTGGCGGATTTCGGTGGCTTTTGTCAATGAAAAATAACTTTTGTCAACTCGCAGGAGAGTGCCTATTTGAAAAGAATTTCAAAATGATAACTTTGGTAGGACTTGTTTGTCAAAATTTCCTCGTCAATTAGAGTAGTAGTGGTACCAAGACATGTTTTTGAAGTTGAGATGTTGACCTGTTAGGAGGAAGATAAAAGTATGTTGATTGGCTTCAATCCAAGACATCTCTCTCCTCCTTCTTTTGAACAAGATTTTCTGCAATTGTCCAACAAGAAACGTATCTTAAAACGAACATCTTTTATTCTTTTCAAGTAGGACGACTACTTCTTGCTTAGTTATCTTAATCATGTACTGAATAAAATGCCTTTTCTCCTCTTCTGTATGCTTGATTGCACCTCTCTGGATGCATGGCAATTTATAATTAAACTCATTATTGGCCCTCTGTGGTATAACGCACACACGTACAAGCAAGCCACCTTATTGCCTATTCCACCTAAGCATTTGCATAGATATTCAGTTAAAAACGACTCTACTGAATATTATTTCAAAATTAGTTTAGGTTTCACTTTTCTAGGATTTTTACGTACAAAAATTTGAATCCTCGAGTGTCAAATCAAAGCACAGTGATTGAAAAAAAAATCCACTATTAGGAACATGAGCGATTTTGTGGCTTTCAAACCTTGTGACAAAGCTCGCTTCGCTCGCGTCTTTCATGAATCAGGTAATAATGAATCAAGAAGGGAAAAAACGTGATGCTGAAGCTAGCATGCCATCCAGACACCTCTTTTCATCCTAGGTCCGTTGTAGCAGCCAAATAGAGGATGGACGCGCCCTTTGAAACCAAACGACAGAAAATTGCAAGTCATTTCAGCTCATCTGTCGAGCTGAACTGAAGCTCCTCTGAAGCTAGCTCTGGCCCTTAGTACATAGTAGTACAGAGCCAAAACCATAGCTCTGCTGTCCCAGGAAATTAGTACTTGATCACTAGACCAAGCTGCCAAGTGGAGCCAATTTTAGAGATGTGCAGAGACAAACAACCCCTCTTCTCAACAAGCATTACTTGGACAAATAAGAGTTCAATTCCTAACTTTAAAAAAGTACAATTTTGATGGGACATCTATCAAATCGCGGTCATCATAAAGGATTTATCCATTCGTGATTCATGCATCAACTCAAAAACTGCAAAAGGGATTATAAATTGAATAAAGACTTTCTATTGACATTTCCAAAAAGTAGCCAAAATCGCCAGTTAAAAGTATGTTTGGCTACTTTTTCTTAAAAGAGACTAGACAAAAAAGCAATTTCAAGAATGGAAAAGTGGATGGTATGAAAAAGTTCCATTAACCTGAGCTGCTTCATTAATAAAAGTAAAAGAAATGCCCCCTGATGTGCAAGCCATCGTTAGTTGAAGCTGAGCAAAGCCATTAAGTCTATTTGAAAGTTAGAATAACGTTGAAGAGAATTTTCTACTACAACACAGAACAAAAACTACTCTAAATCCGTAGTGTTCTAAAGCGGAGCTGGCGCCATTAGTGTTTGCAAGCCAACGTCAAGGGAAAGTCAAGAGATCATTTCACGCCATATTTGGAGCGCGAGTAAGAGCTTTAGTAAGCGTTCGTCCTATGGTCTTCTTCTTCTTCTTCTCACCTGTTGATCTTTTCACAACATTACTGAAGCTAGGGACCCCCAAAAAATTGAATTTGTGTTAAGTCATCTCTTCACTCCTTATATAGGGACTGTTGGTTACTGTCGAAATCAAAGGAAGCTTGAGCTTCTATTCAAAAAACCCTCCGTCCAAAGACTTTTGTTCTAAATCAAAAAGCGCGGTCAAATGGCATCTCAGCCATTAGAAACCGTTATGAAAAACCCTTCAGTGTGTCATAGAAGAATACACGAGCGTAGCAAGCCATGGGTCTTTGCAACTATGCCAAAGAAATAAAATTGCGAAAATAGCTATCTGAAATAGCCCAATTAACCATCCTCTAATTATGAATTTTTCGAATCCGGATTCAAAAGACAGACAGAGAGTTTCAAAACTCGAATCTGGAAAACCGTTTTACTTGAAAAAGCAGCACTGAAAAGCCATTTTTAAAGGAGAAATTCAGTTTTAGAAGAGTTGATTTTTTACCTGTGCATGCTGGCGCGCCGCAGCACTTGTCTCTTTGCCGCCATTTGCGCAGTCATGGAATTCTTGGTAGTGGCAGCTCCCGTTGTTGCCTCCTTTTTGGGCATTATTATGATTGTTGTTGTTCCGTTCTCCACGAGTTCGTCTTCTGTGAGTTTAGGAAAGTCATCTGCGTCGTCATCCCTTGATTCTTCTTCTTCAACTTCCACGGAAATTTTAGCTAGCATCATCGTGATTTTGTCGGAGTTGAACTAGCTGGTGATGCCGACCCTGACCTAGAGAAAATGGAATTCAGTTTCAAATTGTCATCTAATTGGCAGGAAATAATAGAATTATGCAGAATCACTTAAAAATCTTGCACAAAAGTTGTCTGATTATCACTCTCTATTTTTTGGTTCACTGTAGTTCACTGCTTTCTGTTTACCAAAACTTTCCGATTTCCGAATAACTTGACTAATGAGCGAATTGAGAATAAAGCTGACTAAATACAACGTTACCAGACCTTTCCGCAAATATACTTATTCATTACTTTTGATTTGGGCCTTTTACGACAATATTTCGTGAAGCAACCCGATAACAATCGCCTAAAACTGAGATGTAAACAAACAAATAGGTAAGAGAAACTGTCGGAGTGTCGGCGGGTGTTTGACTGAATTTAGGAAAAGATTCTAATGTGTTGTTCAATCAGGACTTGGCGTTGTTCGAGAGAAAAAGGTGAGATTTTTTATACATTCAGCAAAGAAGTCATAGAACTCTGCTGCTGTGACAGCACAATGAAGGCAATGGACGTTTTCTACAAGCAAACCATTAATCAAAATCGCCCTCTCCTCCTGAGGTTCTACTATTGCTTGCTTTTGATTGCATCAAGCACATTTTGATCAAAAGATTTTTAAAAATTCAATTCGACTGTAATTTCAACATATTCAAGCTCAAAAAATAATCGGTAAATTCAAATCCTGCAGATCTTCAATTTCTAACAGGTCATGAAGAATTGTCAGAATAACGAAGCCATGCCTGCTTGAATTTTATCCGGATACTTGAAAGGATTATAATGGCTTTTGAGCGTGGACACCCACTCATTAATCACAAAGTTGGGGGTCTGTCAGACTTTGTTCATGCATGAAGATTCTAGGGTGCCAGTTGGCTGATGCCTCTGCACCAAAATAGCCAACCAAGTCGAGGGAAGTCTGAACCTTTTTTGCGTGGTGAGCGCACAGCCGCAGCAGTACTTTGTGTCGTGACGTGCCCTAAAAAACTTAGCCCTGCTGGTAATACTGCCAGCTCGGGTTCAAAGACTCCTTGTGGGAGGGCTTTTCATCTCTGCACAGTGGGTGAAATTGTACAAAAAGTTTTAAAATTACCAAAGCAAAACCTAAAAATAATCCTGGAGATATTTCCCTTTCTCTATCTCTGTTTGAATTTTAGAAAGCAAATCTAAAGACATTGCTTTTAGACTTGCAGAATATTTGTTAAAAACAAAGTCAAGACTTATTTTGTTTTTTCTTTCAACTAGGAATATTAATTTGAATGCAACTCTTCGAGAAAAACACAATATTTGTATACAGAGAGAATTTCATTGACAAAGGTTGCGTTACCATATCAATAAAGTTACGTTAAAATCCCTATTCTAAAATTTAAAAGATTACTATCTAAACATTTCTTGTCTAGCTAAGTATTAAACGTCAGAAACATAAAACAGACGTCATTCGAATATTAAAGCACCAAATAACTAATAAGAGTTCCATGCCGAGCTACATATCTGCAACATTCAAGAGTGAAAAATTCCCAATAAAAAGATTAGATTTTATTACAGGACTTTGTAGCGGAAAGTTGATTTGCGATTCACGCAACCTTTGAGACATGACTTTATACTAAGCTGTCTGTGACTGAGGTGTGCTTTTGCTTTTCTATCTAACCTTTCAACTATCTAGATTAAAATTGAAATTACGATTAAGCCGCTTAAGTGTATGTTACTTTAACCCTTTTCAATTTTTCCTATTCTTTGTACATACATATGTATGTGATTTCTTTTTCAATGTTGGAAATGAACGGAATGCGTACTCTAAAAGCACCTAATTGGAAATGCAAGATAAAATACTGCTTACGTAAGCAGAGTTTCATTGATTTATGTGAGAAGCTAATCTAAAAAAATATAATGTCAATCATTTCTTACCTAACAGCTGTGTTTAATAAGCCAACATTTCTTCTTTCACCTTTCATGATATTTTCTTTGACTTTTTTTCTGGCTGGAAGTTTGAGTGTGACTGGCTGAAAAGCAACAGATGCAACGAAGCAACAGTTGACTGCTCATAATCTTAGATGCAATATGGGCATTGTGTGTGGAATGGAGCGCGATTTTTCGTGAAGCTATGAAGGCTTTGGCCATCTGATGTAAACAGGAACATTAGTCGTGTCCCAGACTATAATGGTTTTTCACAGCTGGACATTCGACTTTCATGATAAATGAAGTGTTGCCATCTCTAATGTACATTCCACAACAGGTCATGACATTCGATCTTTAACAAATTCTTTAAAAATAATTTCTACCTCTCATATTTAGATCTGTTGAAGAAATCATCCAACATCACTATAGTCCCAATTTCAACATATACGAGCAAAGCGAGCTACTGAAAAACGCTACTTCGTTTTATGACGCTTTTGGCTTCACTCACCTAAATGCCTAACATGAATACGTAGACGTACTGTCATTTAGTATTCATGGATATTTCAAAATATTCACATGACAATTGTTACCCAACTTTCATGGGACGGGTATTTAGTCTTGAACTGTCTTTCCAATAATATTGACGATCTCAATTGGAATTGGTACACGCACGTCGCACAGTACCAAAATGGCTCTTTGTAATGAAAGACTTAAAAAAGTGCTATATTATCTACTGATTCTGAGTTGTTCAATTGTATTTTGCATACAAAGTTTCAAGTGTATTAGATTGTATCTGGCAAAGGAATCTGTTTCTACAAGTAGAATTTATGGGTAAGTTTTTCTTCCAAGCTAGAAATATGTCTTTAGCACTACTAAATATTTCCTACTTGCAGGACCGCATTTGCTGAATTTCCTACACTAAGCATTTGCCCTAATTACTTCACTGCATTCAAAGAAGATGTTTTAGTCAAGTATAATGTGTCTGCTAAAGATATTAGGACTCTGCAGTTTCCTAAAGTGGATGGAGAAACAAGTCTAAGATTTTTTGAACAGGTGACATTAGAGTTAGATGAACTTGTGGATTCTGTTGAATTAAATTTTCATGATGATTTCCCTGGAACCAAAATTAGTCGATTAAAGTTTGTCAAGTCAAGTCAAGTGGAAGCAAGCTCAAAAGCTGTTGTGGAAAAGTTGAGCACAGATGATTGGATCCAACAAATTTGGTTGAATCTGGGAAGGTGCTACACTTATTCCATACCAGAAAAACAAAAGAAATTGAATGTAAATACATACCATTTTTTATATGATGTTATATTTAATGACTTAATGTTTTGTATTCTGTAATAGGTGAGATCTGTGACATTTACAGCCAATTTCAATTTGTTGGTTTACATTCACCATCCTGGTCAATTTTACTGGGTGGATACCGTTTCCAAACTACCTGTCCACACCAATGAGAAAAGTTTTGTGGATCTTAGTCATTCTGTTGTTCATGCTATGCCTAAAACTGTTGTTATAAATGGTACCAAGCAAAAATCATGTGACGAAAAAATGGACTTTGGCTACAATTTATGCTACCAAACTGAATTTGACAAAAGGTTTCAACAAGAGTTTGGATGCTCGCATCCCTTAATACTGAATGATCGAACTAAACCCATTTGCAACATCGGAATGTTATCAACAATTGATAAGCAAAGATTTTGGGCCTTGCATGAAGAAATTTTTGAAAATAGAGGACATGGTTTTTGTAACTCTCCGTGTTCTAATATCCCACTCAATTTTGGTGTCCCTGATAAATCCCCATATCAAAATGGAAGTTTTCATTACAGAGTTTACTTTAGAAAGTTTATTCCTGTACAAACAGAAATCTCTAAGTATCCATTTGAAAGTTTTGTTGCTGAAGTTGGTGGATATCTAGGATTGTTGCTTGGAGTATCAATTCTAGATTTTTTGAATGTGCCAGACACATTATTCAACCTTTTTCGCAGAGCTCATGCTAACAATAAGTACTGAAATACAATTTATTATTCCTTTATAATCTTTTGAATACATTGCCCATTAGGGTTAATGAAGTACATATGCTAAACATATTGGACAGGTACAGGTACTTTTGTGCTTTCATCTACTCCAGCACTTGACTGTCACTGTCAGGTTAGTACACATTAAGTTTCCACACAGTAACTATAACATTATGAAACTCATCAAAAAATATAGAAAGCGTTTTGTAAGATATGCTTTGACATTTATAAGCACTGTTATTTTCTTGATCCAATCTTCAAAATGTATCAAGTTATTCCAAGAGAAAGAATCAGTATCTTCTAGTAAGATTGTCAGTACAGGAAAGGCAGAGTTTCCATCGTTGTCAATTTGTGCTGATTTCTTTGATGCTTACAAAAAAGACATGCTTGAAAAATTCAACTCATCTGCTAAGAATATCAGAAATCTCAGGTTTCCAAACACCCCTGATTATGAAAGTTTACCATTTTTTAAATTAATTACTTTGAATTTAACTGAATTGATACAATCTATTGATTTTAACTTTCATGACTCCTTTCCTGGAACAAAAATTAGTCATTTGTTACTTGTTGCCCAAGTGAATGAAGGTCTAATGGATGATACTCATATTGTTCAGAAATTAGATGAAGACCATTGGGTTCAACATAATTGGCTTACTCTTGGAAGATGTTACACTTACACATTGCCTAAAAAGTTAAGAAAATTGAATGTGAGATCTTTCACTCTAGTCACCAATTTCAATCTTTTGGTTTACATTCATCACCCTGGACAATTTTGGTGGGTTGATACTGACACCAAAATTCCCATTGCCAAAAATGAACTGAGCTTTTTGGATGTCAGACATACTGTAGTTCATGCTTTGCCTAAAATCATAAATGGCACAGAGTCTTTTTCATGCTCTGAGAAAATGGATTTGGGCTATGATGCATGCTATCATCAATCCTTTGATGAACTATTTTATCAAGAATTCCAATGCATGCATCCTTTGATGGGCAACAAAGCGAAGAGTAGTAAACCTATTTGTAACATTGGAAAGTTATCTCAAACAGAACAAGAAAAATTCAAAGAACTTGACTTTGGTAAGTAGTAAGTACAAATTCAGAATAAATTCATAGTGATACCTTGAATAATTCAGGATTGTTTGATCATCGAGGCCAAGACAACTGCATCTCTCCATGTGCAACCATACCTCTTACTTTTGGTTTACCAGACACTTCGCCTTATTCTAATGGAAGTTTCCATCAAAGAGTCTACTTCAAAAAATTCATACCTGTTCTAAGAGAAGTTCCCAAATACCCCTTTGAAAGTCTTGTGGCTGAAGTTGGTGGATACCTAGGCCTTTTACTTGGTGTTTCAATTTTAGATTTTCTCAAAGTTCCAGATTATGTTTGGAATTTCTTCCGAAAATGAAAGAAAGAAAATATGCTGAAGAGCATAATTGTTGCAAAAATCATAGGAATGTCTACAACATACTTGTCTCGCACCTTCTGTTTATTTTCAAGATCTCCTATCTCTTGCTTGAGCTACTGTAAAAATGAGTCAATGAAGAGTAGCTCTCCAAATTGGAGGCAAAGAAGGGAAGTTGTCATAAGTGTCTTGAAATTGATGGAAGAGGAAATTTCTCAGATGAGCTGTGAGCTAAAGCTGGTCTGCTTTAATTTGCCAATTAGCGCGTGAGAAATGAGGGGTCAAGTCAAGGGTTCAACAATGAAGAAAGCTGCTGCAATAGTCGAGCAGACAAAACGTTTTGAAGCAATGCTGAAAACTGTCCACAACACACAGTGGGCAAAACTAGATCTTAGAACTAAAATCATAAATGTAGATGATAAACACTTAGATAAAATATTTAAAAAAATAATGCCTCTTAATAAAGATAGAAGTTAACTTTGAGTTATGATGTATTGTGGCCAGACACTTTCAAGCCTTTTTGTCCACAATACATAGCCACACAAAGACAAATATTGAAAGGAGTGAAAAAGAAACTTCAAGTCTGTCTTCAATTATCTGAAATATTTTCCTTTGAGTTTGCTTAGCATATTTCAATCAAGATGTTGTCTCATCTCTCAAGTCGAACCTCTTTTGAGAAAGAAGAGATGCGTGTGAGAAGAAGAGCAACGAAAATTGCGAACAAATGAATGACAAACTGCATCTTTAAGACAATGTGACAACTTTTCCTGGCGCCAGTACAGTGTGCACTAGAACAGCAGCGAAATATGTTCTGCTGAGATGATGATGGGGCCACGTAGGGAGAAAATTGAAAAAAATGTCTCACAGTATAGACGATGCAACATGAGCCTTGTTTCCTAAAATCCGGAATGTCGCCACAAATAATGTCTTGTGTTAATTTATCCTAAAATTGTTTCAGCTGTCTCTCACTTTGAAAATCCTTGAAAATGTCTGATTTTGCTTTGTAATTTAATTCTGAGGAAAAAGATTTGTCCAAATTTAAAATCGAGAAAATGCTTTCGCAAACGCCATCTGGTTATTTTCATTTTGTTTTGGGTACAGATATTGGATGATTTTTGATTTGCTGTCTAGTTAGTTGTCTAGACAAAAAAAAATAATGAGGTTCAAAAAATCTTAGAATTATATTTCTAAACTAAATGGTCATTTAGTTTATAACACGTGAGAAGATGATACTTGACCTAAAGCTCAAAAGCTTAGCAACGATACATATACTCGAAATCAAGCATCGAATTTCATTGTGAGAAAAGGTGAAAAGTGGAAGATCATTTCTAGTCATCCTTGAAGATGTCTCAGTCGTCTACAGTAGTAATAGCCGTTGCCAAAACTTGACCCCCTCATTGGCGCCATATCAACATCTTTAACAATTCGCTCAAGCGGAAAAGTGTCATTTTCCAAAGAAAACTTCAAAATTCGCTAGCGCGCAATTATTTCTCTTATTTTTGCTCCAAAAAATAACCCAACTTTTGATGATGCTTTTCAACAGTTTTGTAAGTGTCTAAGAAGCTTCAAAGGGATGAAACGCGCTTTTAGGCCAATTAGTGATGCGTGAGCGTCGTTGGCTTTCTTGTCGTCACCAATGGGGGAAAAGCGTAGGCGTGGCTTCGCTAGCAATTTTCCCCTAGCCGCCGGCATGACTATCGCCGTTTCAGTTTCTTAGTTCTTCTAATCTGCTCATCATGGAATCATCAGCACCCAATTCAACAGGAATGTTTTCAATTGAAAGTTTATTGAAATCTAGTTCAAGTTCTAGTTCAGGTGCAAATATTAGTCCACCTGCACCTTTGGCCACAAATTCTTTGGATTTACATGGTGAGTATAAACCTCAAATCTTTTTTTCCAAAGCTAAGAAAGGTTAGGTGGAATTATCTTGACCTAACCTTTCCGAGCTTTGGAACACAGGGTTTTTCTTTTTAGCACCCATGACTGCGTCTGGCTTCAGAGCTTTCTTTCCTAACGGAGTAACACCTGCACCTGCGGAACCTACCAATTCAACTTCACACCTTCACCATCTTTTACCTAACATGAGATTTTTAGCTCAAAAATTAGAAGCTCCTAATTATTTGCCCAATTTTCCTACCAATGGAGGAGTTATTGAGGACGAAAACGAAGAAGTTTCCACAAGTAATTTGAGCGCGGCTAATGGTGGGCTAACTGGGCATTCCGTCGAAGTAACCAATGATTCAGGTAAGAGAAAGCCATTTATCAATTGATGTATCACTTCACTTGTAGATTCCTTAATCAATCTAGATTTCAAAAACGTAAATCCATATTGTAATTGAACTTTACACTTCCACAATTTTTAACGTTCAGGTTTTCTGAAGGATCCGAAGCTCGCTTTGCTCGCTTTTTACGGCCATCTTTTGAAATATGTGAGCATTAGGTTTTTTAGATTGGGTCGTTTAAATTCCATGTGATAATGATGTTATCTGGTGGTCATTAGTGGTCAAAAAGATTCGAATCCCAATCGCCCCATTTATAGCTTTCTATGAGAACTATTTGCAAAGTTGACATTCCCTTGGGCCAAAGATGAATCGAGTGCATTTTGAACGTGAGAAAAACAATAGAAAAATAGACTAATTAGAGACCTCTTGCAAAAGCAGAAAAAAATTCTTCGGAAAAGAGAATTTGTCTTCAACGAGAGTTACGAGGTGATAAGATTTTCAGCCCTGATTTTCTTGCCTCTCCTCGCATTGTCCAGCTACTTCTAGTAAACTTTAGATTATGAAGAGAGACAGAAAACAGACACTATGCATAATTTGGGGTGTAAATGCTCCGTAAAAGAGTGTTACAACAACAGACCCTGAAGTTCACCCTTCATGTTCAATTGGAGAAAAAAGAGCTCAAACGCAGTTGCTTTCACTCTCTTGCAATGCCTTGTTAAAGATGTGCTCAAAATCACCTCATTTTTCAGCTTGTCTCAAAAATTGTTGCTGTTCTAAGTAATTGAAACCTATTTGAAAGAGCAGATCTTTGCAAAACTGCCTTAATTTTGGCGCGAAAATTCAAATATATTATTTTGAAAATCTAACGTTAAAAATATCGAAATATTTTTTTCAGAAACCCAGAAAATGTTCTCTCTCTTCTAAAAAAGTTCATTTTGAAAAATATGAACAATCAAAGCTCGCTACGCTGTAAAAATTGATGCATTTTCTTGAATTTATGCAAGAAAGTCAAAAGGTTTTTGATAGCTGCGTTGACATATTTAACGCCGTTGTATTTTTTCGTATTTAGAGAGTTGAAAGAGCTGCAGAGATGCGCAAAAATGTTGCTTTTCTTCTATACAATGGGTGTGACATGGACGATTCATCTTGGGGTCTGAGGTCCTTTGTCCTCTTTAGAGGCGAATACAAATGACTGGCTTACAGCACACTTTGTCCTATGCTGACTACAGGCCAAAAGGACAATTTAGAAATCACAGTAAGCAAAACACACTAAAAATATGAAGGAAGCAAAATTTCTTTATTTTTCTTTAGAATCAAACTTTGACTGGGAAAAATCTAATTGCTAATTTTTATAAACGTTCGCTTCGCTCAGACAATTTGATTTGAAAATTACTCTTTTTTGAGTCATTTTTGCTCAGTGTGTAAAAAAGAAAGTCATTTGAAGCCAAGATAGGCGGGACCCTTTTTTTGGCCCATCCTTCTCTGTAAGCTGTCATTTATTGCCCAATTATCGCATATGCGTAAAAATTCCTCAGCTTTCTAATTAGCCTGGAATTTGCCTTCAGCTTACTCTCTGCGCCCAATTACTGAAGCTCTAAAGAATGTCGTCCCAATCATTTTTTGCTTAAAAAACTCTTTTGGGATTTAGCGACGACACATTCAAAGTTCTCAATTTACTTTTGGCAGATTGAATTTCAGGTTCTTGACATGTTAAGGTTTATCGTTCTCATTCTCACACTGTCATCATCTGCTAATTGAAAGCAAAGCAACAAACAGCGCACCAAATTGCAAATACAGTCGTAAAACTGAAGTTTATTTTGAAATGCTTATTCAATTCAGGTTTTTCAGAAGGCCGAACTCATCAGGTCTTCCAGTTGGGAGAGGTTCACATTCTCTGAAATTAGAAAATGTATTTTTCTCTCGTTGTTGCTATTGATTCAAATTGAAATTGACATTACCCTTCGCAAAGCCATCTTCCATATTTATTGATCTTGCATGTTTTTGCTACACATCTTTCAGGATAGGTACAATATTCCTTAGGCCCTTCCATTCTGCATTTTTTGGGGGGTGGTAGTAGGGTAGTCGGTGTGGTCGGTTCGGTCATTTTGGGTTTGTAACAATAGTCATATGGTCTATACCTACGACAAATTTCATCATCCTTGCAACAAACCTTGGGTCCATTGAAAATAGTTTGGCATTGCTTTTCTGGTGAACAGGCTAACTTTGGCCCACAAATTCTATAATGTTGTCATTACAAAATCAAAAATGAGTGCTACAAGTAACAAAAGATAGTTTTACCCAGTTTTGCTATTGTAGTTATCGTAATCTTGGCATATCTCTGGAAATGGACATTCCCAGTCACTGTGACAATATGTGACAAATCCTCCTTTTGTTCCAATGATCGCAGAAGACATCAATAAGGCGAACAGTATCATGATTTATTGCGATAATTTACTACGATGTTGACAAGGAAATATCATTTTACAATATTAAGTATTGACCCCTTAACAATTTATATGAGACCTATTTCTAAATTTTCAAACTTTATACAGGTTTAAGAAATATGATGAAATAAAAGAGAAATACCTAAACCGATTTAAAAGTGACAGAATGTTACTAGCTGAAATCTTTGAAAAATGAAGACTGTCCTCTAAAACATTCATTTTTCGTTGAGTAGTCAAGCAGAGAAGCAGAGTGTCGTAGAGAAAAAGGGGGTAACGATGTATGGAATGCGAGTTATTCTCTGCATTTTCGTTAGGGTTCTGACAAATTTCCAACAGCTTTTACCCAAAGTCTTTAGAGTTGACACAACACCATTTGACTCTTAATTATGAAGCGTGAAAGGAGACAGAGCATGACTGAATTTGGCGGTTAGCTCTTATTATACACACTAGGATATTTAGTCCCAAAAATAGGACATCACTTTTTTGTATGATTTTAAGTTAGCAAATTGATCAAAAACACGAAGCTCAAAAAAATACCTTAGATGATACCACAGTAGGCTTTTGAGATAAAAATTGGGACATTAAAATTCCGATATTTTAGGTGAAGAGGAAAGCTCGTTAAGCACCGAAGACCGCAAAAAACGACCCCGCACCGCTTTCACCGCTGCCCAAATCAAAGCTTTGGAAAACGAATTTGAGAAGAATAAGTATCTGTCGGTGTCGAAGCGGATGCAATTATCCAAGCAACTAAAATTAACAGAGACTCAGGTTCGGATTTCATATTACGGCACTTGACATTTCCTTTAGCGAAAAAATATTAATTTCTTCCTACAGATTAAAATCTGGTTTCAAAATAGACGAACGAAATGGAAGCGAAAATACACTAATGATTTGGAACTATTAGCTCAACAATATTACACCAGTATGGGATTTGGACCTATGGCACCGAGACCGATGTTCGTCGGTGACCGATTATGGTACGTCCTTTTCACGAACAAAAAGGCCTAGTGTGAAATTTCCAATTGTTTTCAGGTTATTCAATCCTGCGGGTGGTGGCGCAGTTCCCATTCCGTCCAATAGTCCATACCATCAAATGCAACCAAACTGTATGATACCTGGTCAAGTACAAAATACCGGTGGTACCAATCCTACCGGTATTCCCCCTCAACTCTTAATGGCAGCAGCTATGCAGCAAGATCGGCCTTTGCCTCCGTCTTTTGGATCCGCGACTCAACCTGAACCGCTAAATCCTTTGTTTCGCAAAGACTCTGAAACGGTGACCAAGTCACCTTCGGTTTCGCCTATTCAATGTTCGTCTCCTCAAACATCAAATGAATAAAATTCTTTGTTTTAAAAAGCTTCAATTTCCAAATCTTTATTCAAATGTAGGACAAGCTAAGGCATCAAAAATGATATCAAGATTTTCAGCGTAAGATTGAATTTCAGCCCTAGATTGGGGTGGAGACATGTCGGCAGCATTTCTCATCTGAAATGAAAAATTAAGAAATTGAAGCTTTGAGCAAAAAAAGTTGTGATATATTTTGCTTTTAAAACAGAGAGATACAACTATGAGCGTCAAAAATTGAATCAAGTTGTCGAAAAGTTCGTCTTGCTTGTCCAAAATTGATGAAAGGTGGTTCTGTATTTCTTCCCAATGTAGCATTTTTCAGCTAAAATTAAAATATTTTAGAATTTTCCTCAAAAATCAGAGGATATGTCATCTACGTGTTTTTTAAAAGTTTTGAAAGAAAATTAGTAAATGTTGCTTCTGTAGATGACTTCCTCTACTTTCCCTGATGTGAATTTATAAATGTGGTACTTGTACTTACAGCTTGACAATTGGAAATGATGGCATCCCCATATCCTTTGCCTTCCAAATCTTCAACCCTCTTTTTCAGCTTCAAATTGTTGTCATTCAAATAAAACACAGAAGTTGCAGCAGCCAAGGAAATAAACACGGAGATCATCTGGAAAAAAGTACAAGATTGGATATATGTCTGATTTGAATGATTTTTGAGGTATCTTACAGCGACTTGTCCTTCTTGCGTTGGAACTTGGAATTGTCTCCTAAGTGTATTGAAAGGATTCAAACGTTGCAAAAGGCTCCCAATGGTACCGGATCGTCTCTGAGGCTTCGGCTGTGGTGCAGGTACATGATGGGTATTTTCATCATATCCATAATTTTCATTGGTCAAGTAGTCAGTTTGTACTTCATTGGAAGCTTCAGGTTCTTCAGAAAGTGGTGAAAATCCTTCAGCTGGAAATAGATATAAAAGATACTAAATGGGCAATGTATTTTTCTTTGTTCAAAATATTTCAGAATGGATTGGGCGTTGATTAGGATATGGGTGTTAAATAGGTAATCTACGGTAATCAAATAATTCGTAAATTACCTGTCGGTGGATAATAGTAATATGGATTATCACTCAATACAGTAGCAAGTGAAGCTAAAACACAAATGATTCTCAAAATTCCTCTAAGACCCAGCATTTTTGATAGCTTTGATTGACTAGAATTAAATGAGCAGGACTTTCCTCAAACAGCAAGTTTTATAGGTGTGATTCCCCTACTGCTTGCATCATGCACGCGCAGCTCAAACGTAGAGCTCATCTGTCTAGTGGTGGTGTCTATGGAGGTGCGCGGCAGAAGCGGGGGAACAGTACGTACGGTACATACAATAAAAGAAAACGGTCAAGTCTGAAAACCACTTCTTTGAAAATGAAAATCTTCCCCAAAATAAAGTGCCTTTTTACTGCCTAAGTAAGCTTATCAGACTGACAAATGTCTCTTCTTCTACATAAACTACACAAAACCAAAGATACCTATAAATAGACGTTAGAAAGATTGCGTTGTACGTTCAGCTTTGCTTGGAGAAAATACCCCCAGGGCTTGCTCAAAAGATTTTCAGCACAAAATCTAGAAGCAACGAGTGGGAAATTACTCAATACTCATTCTACGCATTCCACTCATAATCGATAACCGACTCGATCACCTCATTGGGAATATAGATATTCTTCATTAAGTCAAAAATGGCATATGTATTTTTTAATACCATGATGATCGATTTTGTGCTTCTGTGGAATGTGGATCGGGTTTTCAGTTTCCTCCTTGCAATAAGGAAAATCCCAGCAAGATATTGAAACAAGACTGAAAAGGAATTTCAGTGCAAGACCGCGAGTTAATGAAATATAAAATGAATTATGAAATTAAATTGATAAATGACAAAAAAAAAACAATGTTTGAAAATGACAAAAATGCTCTAGAAAATTCCAACTTTTCAACAAAAAACATTTGAAATTTTGCGCCAAAAATATTTTTCAAATTCGATGATTTTTTTTTTATCGTCACAATTTCAAAACATTTTGAAAATGACAAAAAAATTTCTAGAAAATTCCATCTTTTCAAAATAAAATATTTGAAATTTTCGCGCCAAAAACATTTTTCAAATTCGATGAAACAATCACAACAGCAGTCACAAACACAATATGAACAATCACAATGCATTGCAAATCAATTTGAACGTTTCAAAAGTTAGATTCCCAACAACTATGTCACTTGTAGGACCGCTGCGAGCAAGCTTACTCGCGGTCAAAAA
>LT727899.1:773707-889950 GCA_900157175.1 Oithona nana
TATTGGTATGTAAAATGTCCTGGAATCTTTCCTTGAAATTTTGTTTTAGTGGCGTAGGACACTACTCAGCAGGAACAGCGGGTCGTTATCGAAAAGAGAAAGAAGGAGGCCGACTTTTAGGTGGCAGAAAATGGCCTAGGTTGCGTGGTCTTTGCAAGAAAATAGCGTTTTGGGCTCTGTCGCTTCTACTATCTAAATATAAGGCCATGAAAAAAACAAAATAGCAAAATTAAAATCTCATCTGTCAATTTTGAATCTATAATCAACCCCAAACGTTTTCTATGCCACGCAATCCAAGTTTCTAGGTTCATTTTAAAGTTAGCAATTTGAAAAATGGTGATCCATGATCGCGAGGCGATGTCGAAACCTTGAAAACAGAGTACAAACATAAGGGAGTAGCAAAGTATTTCAGAGGTCTGTCTGCTTGCTGCAGAATTTCAATTTTTCCAAAAATGAGGAAGAAATGAGAGGCTTTCATCACAAGCAGACATTTTGAGTTTCTTCAGGCTACAATTTCTTCGACTTTGCCCCCAGCAACTTTCACGGTCATTTGTCCTTATCAATTTGAAAACAGTAACACGAGACATGACATGACACCTTTGCGGTCAAATGCGGTGGTCCTGATTCCAGATGCAAGTAGCCATTTAGTGATTAAATTAGTGGAACACCCAAAAGTCTGATCTGTCATACAAAGAGAATGTAAAACTCCCGTAAAAGTCTGCAAAAGTCTTGACGACTCGTTTTATGAATAAGATGCAAATTCCCTAATCCCCTTTGGGTATACTTTTAGGGTGAAACGCTAGAGAAACTATGTAATTACTAAAAAACGAGACAGAAAAGGCTTTCAGTGCTTCCACAGTCCACACGTAAAGGAAGATTTCATACCATGACTTCTTGCTATCCCAACTCTTAGACGCTTGTGCCTTGTATTCAAAGCGCTACGGCCGTTGTCGCGGTTAGGAGCTATGCCTAACTCAGGCTTGAAATTAAGGGATATCAAAAAAGTTACATATGAAATAAGAAAAAAATGAAGCACCAAAAGCAGGTAAGTCTTTTGCTAGCTTAGGTGGTTTGTACTCCGTTTCAAAGGTTTCGAAATTTTTATGAATAAGATGCAAATCAAAGTAGTAAATTTATATAAAGTATGTCAAATGAGTCCGACATTTTGTATTTCCCTAATTTCTTTTGGGTATACTTTTATGGTCAAACACTGGAGAAACTATGTAATTACTTAAACAAATTGTGTCTGTGTGTTCATTAGGGGTGGAACGGGCCTGAGATTTTCGAGGTTTGTACTCCGTTTTCAAGGTTTTGGCATTGCCTCTCGCGATCACGGATCACCACTGATTTATTTTACCGTTGGCTTCTAATGAGTAGTTTTTCTGACTTTTGTTCCTCCCCCTCCCAGTACAGGATCAGGTGTGGAACGAGATGCGAGATGGGTCAAATTTTCTGTCTCGTTTATCAAAAGGTGGTGAAGAAACTTGTCGCTTGAGGCACCTTGTTACGTGTCTCTAATAGGACCACCAAGAATATTTCGAGGTCCTTTATTTACAAAAGTGACCAAAAACTGATAGACAAAATGTAAAACATTATACATAATACGCATAATACGTATGTCACATTTTTACTTCACTTTTGAATTGACCGATGCATTACTGAAATGTATTCTTTGGATACTTCCAATCACAATCCGGAGTTTCTTCTTTCATTTCAAATTCGATGGCAAAGGAATCATCAATCTGAATCTTATTTTGCACCGTTTTGAACATTTTATAATCGGGAGATTCTTTCTTAATAGCTGTCGATAAATCTTCATGAAAAAGTTTCCACTCTAGTCCTTTCCTTTTGAGTATCAATTTTGGCAACAAATCAGTTGAGCAATCTTCTTGCTTTATCACATTTCCGTCTGTTTCTTCTACTTTGAGTTTCTTTTCAACTTGATCCGGATTTGGAGTCATCTTTAGCCTTCGTTTCCTTCTGTCTTTTAGAGACCATTTATGGTCTGAATTCACGTGTTTTCTGAACGTAATTTTATTACTGAATGCCTTGAGACACTGACAAACATATCGGTTTTTGAGATGATACGAGACTAAACTGTCTAAAGCAGCCTTTTTCTTCAGTTTTTCAAGTTTTATGTTGAGGTTCTTATCTTTGGTTTTACATTGGTTCCTAAGTAAGTGATCACTAAAATCTGCCGAATGTTGAAATTCATTTTGACATCCACCACAGACATGTTTGATTGCTTGATGTATCCAACGAATATGGAAAGAAAGTTGATAATCTTCATGGAAGGATTTCATGCAGATTTGGCATTGAAATTGAGGAGACGACAATTTTTTGTCACTGTTTGACAGGGACATTGCATTGTTGAGGTATGATAACGAATGACACAGATTGCTCTGGATTTGGCGGAGGCGTATCCATTTGTTTTCAGTTCTTGTATGTGTGAGTCACACAAAAAGTAAGAAATGCTTGAAAACTGCAGTCTCCAAACCTATCGTTGTTCTTTGTCTAAGAAGCCGAGGTTATGGACGACGCCCTAATCACACGCGTCAACGAAGTGGAAAACAAGATCATCGAACTGAAAGACTTGGTCAAAGTGATGGAAGAAAGAGTCGAGGCTCGAGGTACATGAAAGCAACTTACAAGTAAATCACGCATAACGGATCCCGAGCATATGTGTGCAAGCTAGGTTTTGAGAGAGGGGGGATAAATTGTCTGGACCTGGCTTTTGAGAGAGGGGGGATAGTTTCAAAAATCTTGACCTGGAATTTTCTATGTCAAGACACCGGGTTTTTTTTTCTCCCAAAAACTGCATGATTTTGTTAATTTTGACACATTACGAAAAAAAAAATTTGCGAAGACTGGCTCTGAGAGGGGGGATATGTCGAGACCTGGGTTTTGAGAGAGGGGGGATAGGTGTCTTGACCTATGAGAGGGGGGGGATCCCGAATTTTTGGCCGAGAGGGGAGGGGGGGGAATAGTCTTGACCCTCCCTATACCTTGCACACGTATGATCCCGAGCAAGAGCATTACAAAAGCCATGTCCTAGATTGTCAAATTCGGAATCCGCGTGATTTTTGATCTTATGTCTAATATCTTTGCTGTGATATTCTTTCAGCTTTGGATTCGACTTATGCCTTTGATGCGATTATCGCGCTTTTTAAAACGTTAGCTGATGTTTCCTTCATGTTACCTTCCTTCCTGCTACAGAATAACAATAGTTTCTTTTAATAAAAACTAAATATCAATAAATGAGTAGATATTTCAATAGTTTTTGGAAACCTTTTTGACGTAACGGTATGTTCTATTCCATTCCTTAGTCAATGATGGACATATTTTGTTCAAAAATGTTATGAGTTATCATTTTACTCTAAAAAAGTCACGTTTTTGCAAATATCGTTCGTTTCTTTTGTAAAGTAAGGTTTTAAAGTTTAATATATGATAGCTCTTACTAATTGAAATATTTAAATCGAGCATTCTTAGGAAAGTGTGGTAAGGAAACGATACACACACATGCCAATGCTCTTAGACAATTTCAATCTAGCATATCGAAAGATGAAGAGTTTAGTGATCTGAAAAACTTTTAAACCATTTTTACGTTACAACTCGGTCAAATCTGCAGGGCCAAAATGAATTTGCAGAAGTTTTAGAGAAAATACGCAATCGAAGACAATGTTCAAATACTCAAAAAAAAGTTCTTCATCGAGGGAGAAAACTGAAGAGACGTGCGACAAATGCGCCAATAGATCATGATCATAATCTCTTGATCATCTTTTGATCATCATGTAATTAATAACCCACAGGTTTTTATTCAATCCCAATCTACTCATGAATGCTAGAATTGTATGTAGTAAAGAAAAGTCTGATGTGAAAAAGTACTTGAAAGCCTTGAAGGCCACAACTAGGATAAAATAGAAATGTCGCGAAAATCAGTAAGGTTTGGTGATATTCAAAACATTCTTGCGTTTGCATTATGTAAGTTCTGTAAGTTTATATTCAATTAGCAGATCAAGATAATGAAGACTTCAGTGAATATCTGTAAAACTTCTAAGCAGTTTTTACGTCAAAACCACCTGGTCAAATCTTCAGTGACAACTTTGGCTAAAATGGAATCACAGAGAAAATACGCAATCGAAGACGATGTTCAAATACTCAAAGCAGTGCTAAAAAATAAATCCAAGCCAACGACAGCGAAAGAATTAGACAGAATTTCACATGGCTTTGACTACAAACAGCTTTCAACTCGTGTGAACAAACCATCACGTTCACTTGCCATGCGATTCGGTAAATTTATCAAACCTGTGATTCAAGCCTATCTGTCCGGAGAAGACATCGAAGACACAGTAACCACACTGAACCAGTTTATTATTGACAACCAAATTGAGCCTTATAAAGGCTATGATTATGCCAAAGTCTTTCCACCGTTCTCAAATCAATTCCTGTATCATGTGATCAATATTCATGAAACGGATTGGAAGAAGACTGAACCGTTATGGATTGTCCTCAAGAACCGATTAGACAGTGGAAAGAGATATACAAAGAATAGGTACTTGTCTGAAGAGCTACGAAAGATTCTTCAAACGGAATTTGAAACATTTAAAGGTTACAAAAGAAACTAAGTTATTTTTGATTTTTGAATTTTGATTTTTGAGACGAAATAAAGACAAATTGCGGAGAAAGGTTGCGTGATTTTTCGAATTGTTCTCCGACACTGTCAGCTGACACCGCGTCACCGGCGTCAAAAAAAAAGCGTTGTCTTTGTATAAAACAAGCAAAATGTCGAACGGAAGACTACGAGTAAAGCCCTTTGCGACTGAATCAAACTTGGTTCAGCGTAAGAAGCATGCCGACAACATCAACGCAACAGAACAAGGTGCTCATGAAGACAAAGAAAATGTTCCAATCATGAAGAACAAACACCAATGCCAATTTTGTGGAAGATCATTTTTAAACCCTTTAAAATTGTCCAACCATATCAATTCACTCCATTCCGGGAAGAAACCCAAAAGTGAAGTTACTAAACAAATTAAAGCATTGCCTCACAAATGCCCCCTATGCAAAAAGCCTTTTGCAACCATGGTGATCTTGATGAACCATTTGACGTTGGCCCATTACAAGCAAAAATTCACCTGTGAATTATGTGACTTGAGCTTTCCCAGTAAAGAAATATTCAATCTTCATGTCCAAGTTGATCATTCTAAAGAGGTTAAAGAATATAAAATTACCAAGGACAAAGAGACCGAGAACAAAGTACCGGAGGAGAAAAAAGTACCGGAGGAGGACAAAGTCTCCAAGGACAACGTTACCGAGGAGAAAATAACCAAGGACAAAATTACCGAGGACAAAGTTACCGAGGATAAAGTCATGGAGGACAAAGTAGTAAAGGACAATATAACCGAAAACAAAAATACCACGGATGAAGTCACGGAGGACAAAGCCATTGAAGATCCGGATGAACCGTGCCATGCAACTTTGCAAGACTTGAACGACTCTCTTGAACATTGGTGCAAAAATGTCAATCCTTCGATCCAATGGTGTGAAATTGATGGAGAAATGTTCCAAACTGCCGTGGATTACGGCATTCATTTACAAATCGCTCATGCCGACAGCAAAATCGGTGAAGACTTCATTTGTGATTTTGTCGATTGTTACAGCATCTTCAAATCCAAACCGGAATTGAAACATCATTTACGCCTCGTACATTCAGGTATTAGTTTCAGTTGCCGACAATGTCCAAGATCATTTTCAAGCCAACAAAATCGTAGTTTGCACAATCAAGTGGAGCATTTAGGCGTCAGATTTGTTTGCAACTTGTGCAAACTGGACTTTAAGCGTCGGAAGAATGCATTTGTTCATCTTTTGAGCCATCCGGAAAACCAAAGGAAAGGTATGAACAAGCCAGTGGTCTTGATTCCAATCAAGAAGAAAAAGCAACTCAAACCTTCGTTTTCCACTCCACATCCACCTTTACCTGTAGAGGAGCCTAAGTGGGAAGTTGTGGATTTGGAGAAGGAATATCCAGACAGTCCCAAACCTTCGATTACAACTACACCATTGTCACAACTCGTAGAGCCAAAATTGGAACAAGATTATTTCGAAGAAGATCTCGAAGAAATCGAGGATGATTCTCCAGATTTGGATCAGAATCCAGTGCCTTTGATCACAACTTTACCTTCGTCACATTTGTCACAGGTAAATGAGAAATGTTCCGAGGGTGAAACAACGTTGGAGAAACATTCTGAGGAAGAAGCGATGATGCAAATCGTAGAACCAAAAAGTTCGCAACATTTCGATCAAAATCCTGAGAATTTGGCAGCAACCCTACCTTTGTCACAGGTAACGGGAAAAAATTCTGAAGGTGAAAAATCTATGGCAGTGCCCAATTTGCCAAATGAGCTTCCAAATTTTTTGCAATTTTTGAGCCAAAATCCAAATTCAAAATTTGCATCCTCGTCCATAACACAGCAGAAAGTTTCCGAAATCGAAAAAGACACACATAACCGCCCATGGAAGTGCACATACTGTTCTGATGCCTTTGTCCGCAAACAAACCTTGGATAATCACATAAAATCAAAGCATCTGAGGATCAAAGCTTTGAAGTGTTGTTACTGCGACCGTAACTTTGCAACTTCCAATAGTTTGTACATGCATAAAAGAAAAAAACACGAGGCTCAATGGAATATGGAAAAGGCTGCTGCTAAAGCATCAAAATGCCAACAGAAAGACTTGCGCACAGACTTTCAAACTCCTGCTGCACCTTCGATGATGATCCCAACGTTTCCAACAGTTCCACTTCCAATGAATGCAATCAATGCGATGACCTCAACAAGCCAAGCTGCTTCATTAACTCCAAATACTCCAACTGTATTTACTAATCGGCGAGATGACCAAGTAGCTGTGGCAAAGAAAAGTACAATCTTGGCCGAACCACAACAGAAAGCAATGCAAGAAGCCGTCAAGAATCTTCAGTCGCTGGGATACATGCAAGTCAATCCCGATCCCGTGGTGGTAAATTCGACTGAGCCAATGAGACAGAAACGAAAGAAATCAGACAATTTGGATTTGGAAATTCAAAAGCTTTATCAACAAGCAAAAGCACCAATTTCTAACTCTTCAGAAGCAAGTCCTGTAAAAGTTTCTGATCCGACAACGCAAAATACTTTCTTTTTCAAGTGTGAATACTGTGACTTGAGCTATGCGACTGCCGGTAGTTTGTACATGCACAGAAAAAGAAAGCATCTACAAAACATCTACCAACCATCTACTACAATGACTCAAAGTACGTTGGTTCAACAAAGTGGAACGACTCTCAACACTTCTTCATCTCAACAGAATTCCTTTTCATCAGTACAAAATAGTGTAGCCACTTTAAGCCAACTTGGAGGACCAAACCCTTATTTGAATAGCTACCCAAGTTCTACATCTACTGGCTTTTTCGGACCAACAGCAATGACGTTGCAAGAAGCAAATACTGTGAATGACGCAAATCAAGTTGGAGATGTTGCTGACATGGTGCTGCGCTCCTTGAATTATGGGGCATTTTGAAAATGATTTTTATAATTTCAATAAATTGAAATAAAATCTACTTTAATTCTTTTAGTGCTTTTTAAATGTTTTTGGCTTCAAAAGTCTAGGATACCACCAGGTTGGTACCAACGCGAAAACCAATATTATTGTACGTACATCGTCATTCTTAAACGGAACTCATTTACTCTGGAACCATGGACGCAAGAGGACGTTTCTTTCGTTCCATCCAAAACCTAAAGCAGCCTGTGGAAGAGGTGTTTGGTCCTTTGAAAATCGTAATTCCAATTCAAGAAACTAATTTGGACTACTGTAAGAATGGCGGGAAATTATTGAAGAAGCAAGTACAACCACCACAAATGACACCACAATCATTGCGAGATTTCGCATCACAGCTTTCGCAAACCTCTGTGGACGAGACACAGAATCAACCCGTGGCAGAGGAAGTTGAACCATATCAAAGACTTCGGTCTTTGGCTGAGGTTGCTGATTGGTTGAATGCTACCGGTGAATAATTCGCTCAGAGGAGGCATGAAAGACGTCGAAGACTTGGATCCGGATTTCGGAACATGATTTCGATGAATCGAAAACAACAAAAGGCTGTCGTGACAAACGAATTGACCCCAAAATAAGTTTTCCCAAGTACCCACCCACCCACATCCCATAACATCATATTCTTACAAGTTACAACATTTTAGATACAAGAATAAAATGTCTTCTTTCTATTTAGTTTCTTTCTTGCGTCTTCGACTCCAGCTCATGTGATCAAATTCTTCTCCTTACGTCCGTCAAAGTCTTGAACTGCCTACTGAACAATTGAACATTCGACACATCTAATTCCTGTCGTGAAGTTAAAAGTAAAATATTTTGCATACCAGAGACCTTTCGGCAAGCGTTTCATTGGGGTACTGGTGACCACGGAACCATTTCTGGTTTGACCGGACGAACCAACGCAGCTCAGTAGAATCCCCTCCACACCGGCTTTAAAAGGCATTGAAAGGTTCTGGTACACTTTAAATACTAGTCTAAGTTCAACAATTTCGCCAATTATCTTTTGGATGAATGGCAAAACTGTTTTAATCTCAAAAAAATTGCGTTTGCGCTTCTTCAATGCTATCATTATACCATTGCATTGGAAATCTAGGTATCAGTTACAAAGACTCACCAAGACTTTTGAAATACAGGCAGGTCGATCTTGATTTTCGTAAATGGTCCTCCAATGGAATTGGCAAGGAACAACGATTGATACGTTCGAGGTCCGACGGTGGCGTTTTTGAAGAAAATCTTCCTTATCATGAATTGGAATCCGATGAAGCCGAAAATTCCAAAATTCTTCGAGTCAGCGCTGAAGAAAGAAAAAACAAAGTTATACCTTTACGACAAAGAGTTGGTCAAGTGAACTTACATGAAAACACACGAGGAAAAGAATTTTACTCGATTGTTTTTTCGTGTTTCGGTTCCATACTCTGTCGGAAAGTCCAGACGATGGTGCCAATGCGTTTGAAAAATGAACGACGAATAAGAATTCCGGCAATGATTGATGCGTAATACAATTCCTGAAAAATTACAAAATCAAAAACGGTTTTTCAATCAAATGTTTAGTCAAACACTTACGTCAACGTCTGAAATATTAGACAAGACAAGCGGCAAGTATCCTCAGTTTTGCGTTTCAGGTCCGGAATCCATCTTGTCTGGCGTTGATTCGTGTACAGACATCACAAAGCGTAGCCCGTAATCCCTCAAGTACCTATGCCGGTCACCCACGGGCCACAAAGCGTAGGTATAATGTCCATGGACGACCCGTAGCCCGTTTCAGTATCTCGAGGAGCCTCTGCCAGGCGGAGGTGCCAATTTTGACTAGGGTCAACAAGTATTCCACCACTGTATGATGGATGCAGATGCGT
This sequence comes from Oithona nana, assembly GCA_900157175.1. Classification (NCBI taxonomy): domain Eukaryota; kingdom Metazoa; phylum Arthropoda; class Copepoda; order Cyclopoida; family Oithonidae; genus Oithona; species Oithona nana. Next base: position 783,142 of record LT727899.1, read on the forward strand.
TTCCACGATGACCAACAGTTCCTGCAATTCCTGAATAAAGACAAAATCATTTATTTATTTGATCGACGATTTAGTCAAACTTTAAGTCAAACACACTTACGTGTACATTTGACAAGACAAGCGGCGAATCGGGCGTATCACATAGTATCTTCACTATTGCGTCTTCTTTGAAAAACCGTAACGTATTTGGCCAACGTGACTTTTCGTCGAATTCATTTTAACCTTCTTCCAATTGACGAGTTTTTCACTCAATGTTTCGTAGTGATAAAATTCGTCGTTGCGTTTTCCCAATTTTTTCACACCGTTTGAATCCACTTTTTTACGAATAATTTTAACCGTCTTTCAATTGACGAGTTTTTCACTCAATGTTTTCGAAGTGATAGAATTCGTCGCTACGTTTTCCCAATTTTTTACAACGTTTGAATCTACGTTTTACGATTCATTTTAACCGTCTTCCAATTGACGAATTTTTCATTTTACGCTAACGGCGAATTTCTTTTTTTTTTGAATGAATGTTGAATCATTTCGAATTGACGAGTTATCTCGTGTATTTACGAGTTCACGTAAAAATGTTATATCAATTTTCCTGATTGTCTCCTTTACGTTTGTCATGTTTAGTGTTTACAGAAAAAGAAATGCTCAAAGCAACTAATTGGACCCTTTGTTGGGCCTAAAATGTCTGTCCCCTGTCACAATACAACACTCAACCGTTGACAATGGTTTGTAATCACCAGACCAACAGTAACAAAGCAACTCCTCATTTGATCGGTAGCTTTCAATGTAAAATGGAAGCGAAGAGTTTTCTGAACTTTACTTTGAAGCATTTCATCAAATTAGCTTGCCTATTCTTTGTTGTGTTCCAAGGGTATAAGTGCTTCAAAAAGTATAGTGATTTCCCTCAAGGAACGCATGTCAGTTTCAAACGTGCTTCGAGCTATCCGTACCCAGATATTACAATCTGTCCTTATCGAGAAAATGAACATTTCAATACTTCACTAAGGAATTGTAATTTGACTATTGTCGACTATTTTGAAGAAGCTGTTTGGGTTGGAAACAATGCAGAGATTCCTTCTTGTAACGATCCGGAACAGCTATATGAAAGCATTGGCGAAAACATTTATTGGAAAATAGGCGAAGTTTTCATCGAAGGATTCAATTCAAAGAATTCTACTTTGACGTACACCACCAATACTGAATTTGACTATTGGGTCGAAAAAGAGACACTTTTCGCTGCTAAATGTTTGACATTCCAGGTGCCAGAAAACCATGAAGTATGGAGATTGAATTTCAACTTTTTATTGGGATATTTTACAATTTTCGTAACTGCCCCGGGTGATTTTGTAGCCACCTATGATTATAAAGAAATATCAATTTATAATGATGTGGAAGTTCATATCAACATAGATCATGAAATTTTTGATGTATTGGATACTGATGAGCATCCTTGTGAAAATGGCAACGTTCGTGATGAATGTATTGATGAGTATGTCACAGAGGTAAGTACATCCATACTTCATTTTCTTACACATAAATTGGTTACACATTTAAACATTTCAGAATTTGACGCGTTTGCTTGGTTGTACCACACCCTTCGTTAGGAACAAAACCAATATTTGCGTTGATCCGGACAAAGCAAAGAAGGCTTTAGAAATCCAGTCAGATATTTTTGATGGCGACAGTTCTATCCTCGGAAATGCTTGCCCAAAATCATGTTTGCATGTAAAATCATCCTTTGGACGCCAAGAGAGTTATGACATAGAGAATGATGAAAATTATGTGCCTGGAGCTTTAAAAATCTATTTTCAACACGATATCAAAGTATCAAAATCGTATTGGTCTTATTCCGGCCTATCTCTTCTAGCTGAAGTTGGAGGATATGTTGGTCTTTTTCTCGGAATATCTGTGCAACAAGTTAGTAACGTTCTCGAAAAGTTATTGATGTATTACTGAAGGAACTAGATCATAAAATTAGCGAAGCCAACGCATATGTAATGTATCAACATAAATGAAATACATTAACTTTTTCCCATAGCGCGAAACTACGGAATGGCTCGCATCACGCAAAAGCGGTATAAAAAGCGCAACATAACTTCTTACAATTACGGAACCTACCGTCGTTGTTACAATACAACTTATGGGACTGCTCAGTGTCCAACTTTAAGCCATTGAGGATCAATTCTAGTGAAACAATACGTAGAATTTGATTTCACGAACAAAATCTGCTTCCCTGTAATCTCTATGAAATCATCGGCAAAACTGAGGGTGCCATTTTTTTATTTTTTGTGAACAAGAATAAGACATTGGTGTTTTGTTCCCAAAGAACCCTACGATCGTTTTCGAATATCTCGTTATGCTCATTACGCTACAGAATTACTTTGCAATGCTTTGTAATCATGAGGATCTGAATGAGTGAAAAGTGCTTGAATTGGTTGTTGTCTGAAAGGTCCACGTGTCCATTTATTCACATTACATCTGATACTTTTGATAAAGCATAACATAAACCGTTGTTTATCCGCAATGGTATTTGCATGTATGGTTTTTGTACACATCGCATTTGTTACACTGGCTCGCATATTTCTGAATACTGAATAGGGGTAAAAAGAAAGACAATCGTGTTTGTTTACTCCATTGGTGGGCAATGATGCAAAAGGGCAGCATCATCATCTCTCCAAATCTAACGTCTTTTTTAAACGCGAGCGAAGCGAGCGCATCTATTCCTTCGTGGCTGATTTTGTGCAGGTAAAAATTGAGAGGATTGCAGAGTTGCATTTTTCTTGTGTTGCCCAAAGCATGGTTATGGTTCCCTGTTAAGAGAGGGTTGTTGTTTATCGTTCTTCTTTCCCCCTCAGGCTTGTCCATATCTTCTTAAAGATGGTTCAATGGCCGAGAAAACCAGCTCTCCAACCAGCAGCACCTCCACTACCTCCTCCCCCGCCGCCGCCTAAGCTTCTTCGGTAACATTTAGCCAAAAACCTGCATCGATGAGACCGAGTTGTACTTAGGAGCAGGAGACGAGACCAGACATTTAGCATCATTAGGAAGAGCCAAACATCCGATGCTAAATGTTAGCCTGCTGACCTCTTCTTGTTCTTATCAGACAGCTATCATTAGGAATGACAAGCAAAAAACAAAAAGTACATTAATAATTTTTCGTCAAATAGAATTGTATTTTCCAATATTTTCGTGGGATTTTCACTATAGACTTCCTCCGCAGGCAAAGTTTACAGATTCAATTTGCAAGGTAACTTAACCAAAAGCTGCTTCATAAGTTTTTTGGCAAATTTTTGCGTTTGCATTTTTCCATGCAATTCATATTTTCATGCACCAATTACCAAATATCTTACCAAATATTTTTAGAAGATTTTCCAATAGATTTTGATTGCATAAATTGTTGAGGATGATGGATATTGTTCATGTGCATTTCATTTTCTGTAGCATTGAATTTTTGCTAGATAGAAATTGACAACTGTTGCCCATTTGTTGATTTAGTTGCAGTTGTAGTTGCATTGGAGAACTAGGGGGTTGAGTGACCTGGGAGTTATTTCAAAAGCCCTCTGAAACTCTGTGTAGCCCAAAGAAGGGTTCAAGACCAGGTAAACAACCTTGTTTTTCATCAGTGCAACAACTACTCCAAGCTGCTGCTGCACTCTGCGGGACTTGAAATTGTAACGCCAAAAATGCATTTGCCAAAGCAAACTGTTGCTTATTTTTCTCTGGTTGTTTAAAAACCACGAACCATACGGATGGTATGGTGGTCTCCTAAAACTGATTTATTTTCAGTCTACTTTGCCAAATTGCGAAAAAACGTATCATCTGGTATGGTAGTAGCCAACCATAGAACAACTTTTTGAAAGAAAATTTTTGGCCACTCTCAAATCCAATATTATTATTGTGGTGGTGGTCTGGTTTTTTCTTCTTTCCTAACCGAAAATCTTGTTTATCGTTAAACGAAAAGAGGAGCGACGACGACCCTTTTTGTTGGTTAATGAAGCTCAATTGTAAACTGGAGCCGCTTCTGCCGCTAGCTAGTGCTAAATAACATGATGCCGCTTTTTTCACAGCCAATTTTGAATCGAATCAAAATGGGAACATTACATTCATCGACTCAAAAATCAATTTTTTATTAGAGCGAGCGAAGCGAGCTTTGATAATTTTTTCAGCCAAAAATACGATTTATTTTCGTCGACTTATAATGAGCTAAAAATAGTTTTTTAAGCTCGTTTCGCTCGCATAAACATTTGATTCTCGAATTCGAATTTAGATGGGGTGAAAGCTTGATATGAAAACGGTCAAGAGATTTAATTGAAGGGATACACATCATTTGTTCCGTGCATAAAAAGGAGGAATTCTGAGTGAACTCACGAGATCTCGTGTGAGAGACGGACTCCACTCGCGCTGCTCGTCAAATAGATGCATCATCAGTCATTCAATGAACTCTTTTACTCTTCCCTAAAATAAGCCCCAGGCTACAACACAAGAGTCAGTAGTAGTTTTGTATTTCCAAACGGATTTTGATTGAATAATTGGCCCATGAACAGATAGAAGTAGTGTTAGAGGCAACATATGTGCGTGATCCGGTGTTTTCATGAATTCCAGATTTGTTGACGTTTAGTCGAATTGACGATTGGACATTGTCAAAGATTACCCTTATTCTTGATCTTCCCGGAGCAATTTTCACTTCTTACAATTCTGGCTTTTGCACAACTACAGAAGACAAAAGCTCGTAGTTTCCTCTTACTTTTTTAAAATCACTTAATTTGCTTGGCCAAAATCTTTCCAGATTGGCCACAAGTTGCAAGTATCAATGCTAACATGTAAAACCAAAAAATCCCTTTTAAAATATAATTATTGCCCATATCGAAAGTATACAAATTAGGGCAGGCATACGTCACACAATTGGTTTGCTCACTCTACCAATTAGACTAGCTTTAAAATGCTTTTTTGAAAATAGAATATAATTCAGAACTTGACAAACGTATTGAATAAGATATAATCGTTGTTTAGATTCCAATATGAAATATTCTTTTTACACTACAAGTAAGTGTCACAAAAAATAATCTTGATATACATTATACATTTTCTAAGATTTAATTTTAGAGTAACTTGCATTACATAATTACTCTTTCGTTGGTATGATTGTGGGGGTTGGAAATGGTACTGCTCTATAAACGCCATCTTGCGTTTTTGTGATCAAAGACATTTTAATTACAGCGTCCATCCGGAAAAGGAACCGAATTCGCTCATATCGGCACTTCTTTCCATCTTTGTAATGTGCTGAAATGGTTGAAGTAACATTTGTATGTTTTGGCCACTATAATTTGAAAATCTACGACCCAAATATGCCATGAAATTAGTAGGCAGATGAACATTCGTTTCACGCTCTTCTCGTTTTTTGCTCGCAAAGTCTTGGTTTTCGTGGGTTGACGAAATCGCTAGTTTTGGAAGGAAAAGTCAGATTCTTATTACGTGTGTCTAGTTTTTGCAAGAAACCATTCTTTTGTCAGACAATGGATTTGAACTTTTCCCTTGCTTGCCAAAGTAGGTACGAGCTCAAAATTTGAATTTTCTTCTTTCTTGTCTTCCCAGCAGCAGCAGCTAGCATTCAGACACAAATATATCGCGTGTCTTGGCATTTCCCTTTAGCGACTCCCTGGTTCTTTTTTTGCCCGACGAGCGACGACGAGCTGCTGAAGCTGGAAGAGATCGAAGCAGACTATGAAGACTGTGTTCTGTGGTTTCGCGTGTTAGCCATCTTTAGCACGAAATTGCACTTATTCCCGCTCCTATTCGCTCCATCCGTCGAGCCAATAAGAGCAGTGCGCGAAACTCCTCCCCAATCAGAGCAGTCCTATTTTAAGAAAGGAACGCCGCCCAACCTTGCTTGGCCAATCTAATAGGTACCTAATTGAACCTTGATGTCACTGTCACTAGCCAAACTTTGGACTTAGGTTTTCAAAATCCCCCTTTGATTTTTGCAAGGTTTTAATCAATGTCCAACCGACATTTACGGCCTTAGGGCAAATCAAATTTTGTTGAGATTTTTGGCCAAACTTACAGAAGTACGAAAGAATAGAGAAGACGATTGAAAATCTAAGAAAATGACGTCCCTATTCGTTCACAATTTTGGGTGGTCAATTTGCCAGCATTGCTCATGGTGGGAATCCAATTTTCGCAGCCATTTTCTGAAGAGGATATCCTGTAAATAGACGAGTAGTACGGCGACCACTTTAGTAAACTCAGGATCTCACCGATGATCTTTCAAACTTACAGTAGTTACTACAGTGCAAATCTTTACGAGATCCCATTCGCCTTCATTATGGAGTGCTAGGAAGTAGTTTGATGAATAAGTGTCTTTTTTATGCCTTATCAAAATGATTGGATTTATTAGGGCTTCTACTCTACGAGTCGAGTTGATAATCTTTTTTATTCAATTCACCTTGAATTTTAGCCCTAAACCAATTATAATCCGAAGATGATGCCTATGCTTCGCTTCTTCTTCGTCCTCCCTCGTGGTAGCAAAAAATCGTTTCCTTTACTGAATTATTCAAGTAAAACGTTTATTTTTACTCAACTCCGCATGTATTTTTCTATTCGAGCATGAAATTAGTAGCGTTCGTCCATGTCAACTCTTTCTTGATACAAAATTGACTGACAACCCTAGAAAATTGATCTGACGTTAGCGGTGCTCTAAAAGAAGGTTGGAATTTTGAAATTTGAAGCCTAATTTGTCACATTTTGCTGTTGTTCACAGGGAGGAGGGTTTTTTAGCCGTCAACACTGCTATGATAAAAACGAAGGTCGAAAGCTAGGAAATTGAATGAATGGCTAGTGTAGTACAGATAATTCAACTGCACGAAACTGACATTAAATAAATCATCAAGTAGTAGTGAAGCTACTCATGTAAAGGTGGTTTTTTCCTAAACCTATCATGTCACAAATGTTTCGTCATGCCAGCCAATTTGTCAGGTTAATTATGGGAGGAAGCGAAAATTCGCTGCTCACTCTCTCTTACAAAGCAGTAGCAGCAGCAGTGTTCATGTGATGATTTTTGTCCCCAATTTTTTATATGACTCTCTAGATTTTATTCATGCTAATTACAGGGTGTGCTCTTGACATTTGTACCACGTAAATAATTCCGCTTTGTACTACTCAAGCAGTAGCAGCGAGAAGCGGAGCAGAGCAGGTAATGATGTGCCACTGCGCAGAAAAATGGGGAGACCTTAGCAAAAATTTCCCTATGCTGCTTCTTTGCAGAGTATTGACGTAACCAACTAATGCTTAGATTCTGTAGAAATGTAATCCAAGGTATGTAACCTTTTGATAAGAATATACATTTTTTCAAATTGGATATCACTCTATCTGTGCGAATTTCAAAGTAGTAATAAGTAGGCAAATAATAATCTTTAAGCAAATAATTCAATTTTGAGAATTCGTCCCACATACACACAGTTGGCTACCTTTGTATGTACATTTTACGTAGACAAACAAACAAAGAAGGGCTTTAAAGAAGGTGCTCTTTGGAAACTAATTGCGATCTTGGAATCCCATACTGAAAATTTTATAATTGTCTAAAAATGAAACAAAAATGAATGAAATCTCTCTTCATTGGCCGACGGACATAGACAATCAATAAAAAGATCTGTAGCCTGTAACTCTCACGCTATTGACATGACATGTAAGTATTTTAAAAGGCAAGGGTTTTTAATTACTATTGAAATTCAATCAATGCTCTGCATGAGATACGATGATGACAAGGAAATTAAACTGTGTCATTGAGTCTTGCTCTATGTGCAATTCTTGGTTTTGAACCCATTGTTTCCACAAATTGGATATTTGATGACGAAGACGACGAGAATGACGAACTTCTGATTCTTTTTCCAATCGCGCATTTTTACACGCCAGTATATGCATTCGACATTTTTCACAACCCATCACTTTTACCTCCAAAGCTGCTGCTGGCTTTGTCAATATATTGCTGCAACAAAGAGTTTGAACGACGAACAATTTCAAACGGCTCTTTAGACCTAGTGTGTCCTTTTCATAATGGATAAAATGATAACGGAACGCCGAATCACAAAGTCTTTTTTCAGGGCTGCTGCTTTGAGCTCCAACTCCTCTTCGTGAAGGCAAAAACAATTCTACCTTTTCCCATGATTCTCAACTACAATTGACGAAATCTAAATGAGCTTTAGCTCTTTTGAGTTTACTATATTCACAGCTATCCATTTGTCATCAACATAAAGGATTTCATGACACTTTTATTCACAATTCACAAGTGTCCCTCTTATAAGAGATTCGATGCACTGGATGATGATGGACGAAAATACGCAACAAACATTTGATGCTATGTGTTAGTCACAGTGTCTGAAAACCATCATAAAAGTCTCATTATACATGGTTATGGACTATGGTTGCGACTTGTGAGCGAAGCGAGTTAGCATTTAGGTTCTTTTTTTTCTACATGATATATTTCTACCATTGTGGTTATCACGAAATGATCCTCAAAGAAGAGTTATTCATATGCAAAGCTCAGTGTTAGCTGGCGCTTATGTTCTGTGATGGCAGAACACGCGATGTTGCCCAACAAGTGTAGTCTGTAAGAGCAGACCTCTTTTTATCATCATCTGCCAATTATAGATCTAGAAACAAGCCTCTCTCTCTCTAAACTTTGCATGTGATGATTTCCGTTGCGTGCATTACACAGAAAATTACACGAGACACAAACCCGCTCACTTAGTATTTTTAGAAATGTATTATTGTGAAATAATCATTTGCAAAAATCAGTAGCCCTAGAGGCCGCTAACTTCGCCGCTACTACTCCTGATAAAATTCGGCGAAGAAATTCTCGGCTTATCTTTTTTAGGAATCACGACATTCATGGAAAATCAAATGCGTCATGTTTTATTTGCATTTCAATTTGCTTCTCTCCTCCTCGTAAAACCTGTCAATCTAATTTTACTGTAGTGAACTGAAGGCAATAATTTTGGACGTCCGTCCATTTTACTAAAAACGAAGAGCAGCAGAAGAAGAAGTAAAGAAGGGAGTGCATTCACCCTTCAGGTTGTTATTCTGTTTCAAAAATCCTGATCGCCATCATTTGAGCCTGAAGCCAATTTACCTGAACCCTGAACGACAAGAAAAACAACCTGGTCAGCAGATCAGCACACTAACAGCAGCAAAAAGGGTAAAGCGAAAAATAGACTCCCACGCCCATCCGCAGCTAATGTTTTGACAGAAAAACAGGCTAACAGAGCAATGAACTTTTGGACGGTAAATTCTATTTTTAGACACCTACCTAAATGTTTTCCATGCAAATATGACCAAGCTTTCCTGTACAAACTTTCCTGGTGGGTTTCGTCCTCCAGGTGATTTGAGCGCGTGGATGGGCCACGTGGTTGGTCTATTTTTAGCTTCTTTCATTGGCGCTGTTCCTTTAGTAAAATTGGAATAATTAGGCTAAAAATATGATATTTTGAATTCATGCAAGGAAATCCAGATCAATGAACTTTTTTTCTGACGGATATGGTAGTCATTTGGTCAAGCCTAATTATCATTTTCTGAGAGAGCTCTGCGGAGCATGGCGAAAGGAAATAACAACTATGCTTCTATCTCTCTCTCTCGGCAACTGAAGTTGGAGCCAAATTAATGGAAGGAAGCTATATTGGAAAAAGGGTTATAAAAGTAGTTGAAAAAGGCAATCAAGCAAAACACTACTACTAGCAGCTAGCAGCAACTTTTAGTCATAAACACATTCAGGTTCCATTTCACAGAGTATCGTAGTAGCTCTTCCAAGACAGATGGCAAATATATCAGCTTTGCCATCGTCGTTTTCGTCTCAGTCTCAAAAACAAAGGGATTAATACGTCAATATTTTTGGCAGAGGCATTTTCAGAATTCCGCTAGGGATTTTTAGCTGCACAATAATAGCATCTAATCTATCATGAGGAGAGTCTTAGTGAGTCCCCATGTCATGCGAGAACAGAAGCTTTTTGGCGGATAGGAATCTGTTGACACTTGCACAATGCTGATCCATGGCAAAACTCCCACGAGGAGGAGGTTTCGCCCCAAAAAAGTCTGTGTCTCTCCCATAAAAATGCTCACGCAATTGTTTTCTCAAAATGTTGTTTTTTACATGAGGGCAGGAATGCTGGAGCTCTGCTGGGATCCAGTGAAAGTGGTCAAATGCATTTTTGACCCTTTTTGGGACACAACAGATCACTTTTACTTTTGTTATTGTCCAATTTTAGGTTGCTATGACGAGTAGTACAGACGTAGGAGTCGAGGACTTGCAAAACAACTCTAAGCAACAGCAGGGTAATTGAAATCTAATGTCAAAGGAATCTCGAGTGGTTAGAGTCCTAATCTTAGGAAATCTTAAAATTCATGAATATCGAATGTCCCTCAATGTTGGAAAATCGTCAAAAATGTCTTATTAGAAATTTCACGCCAAAAATACTGTTCGTTTCTATCAAGTACAATTTGAATTTTTGCGCCAAAAATGGTCAAATCATACATGCAGTTTCTAATGTTAAAAATCCAATTGGCCTTTTTGACTCCAAGATCAAAATTTATTTTCTTCATGTACTGCAGGTAGTAAAATGCTATGTAGTTGTCGGGCAGGTTTTGTTGGTGATTCAATTTCTGTTTACCAAGTTGCTTGAGGCCAGCCAGCTAAAGGCAGCCAAGAACCAAGATGGGGGTGGGTACATTGACCCTTAGATGGTTCTTCTTCCCCACCCTGAGATCCAAACCGGCCGCTGCTTAGAAGAAGCGCAGCAGCAGCAGCTTGGCAGGCTACGTGAAGCTCGTGGGGACTCAAGAGCTTTTTGCGCAAAAAAGAGTGCACGCGTTAGCAGTGCAGCAGCGGAGAAAATCATGCACTTGCATCGACTACTACTATACTATGTACAACTCCTCAACGCGGCACAACGTAGTGGGGGTGGAATTCACCCCCGACTCTTCCAGTTGCATCCACGGTTTCAAAGTGACCGCTGCTACCTGAAAAAAAAGTGACTTTAAGGACTTCACATCCAAAGCAAAAATAAACCTCAATTTCGTAAGTGACAATCTAATATAATTTGACATCCGGATGTTTGAACTTTTTTTTGAATGTTATACATACATTTCTCAAAATGATAAGCAAACAAAACGTGATAAAAAACATAGGACGAAAAGAAAAAATATTAGAAGGAGAAAAAAAATGCAAACAAATCTCCTTTTTATGTCTTTTGAGCTAATCATATATTTTTGCCAATTATCGCCAATTATGACGATAGAATGCGCACAGAATGTAAAACCGTAGCTCGCTTTGCTCGCATATCGTATTGAAATGAAATTGATGATATGTACCACTTCTTTTAACTCTTGAGTATTTTGTCTGCATGACAGTTTGAAAAGAAAGGGCAGCCGGAAGGGTGAACTCCTGAATAGGTATCTCACGTGTTGAAGAGAGTATTTAGCATTTTGATAGACTAGTACCTGTCTTAAGTGAGATGTGAAGCTTCAATGAAGTAGTAGTAGCGAAAAGGGACGACAGGAAGTTAGTGTGGCTCTAGTGGTGAAGACGTCTTACCACGCCATTCACGCGTTAAAAGCTCCAAATAACCAAGTTTGCAGCAATGAGAATAACAAGGGAATGTATGTAGTAACGCAATTTTTGGTTTGATCCTTCACAAATGTCATATTTTCGTCACAAAAACATCAATTGTCACATCAAAGTGCAAATCGGGATTTTTTTCTCTCTACTACTAAAATGTTCAACTGATCCTTCGTTTTGATTGACACGAGTTTCACCCTTCTTTTTATGGCAAGGAGGAAAATTCGATGCTATGCGAGAGGAGCGCGACCCACTTAATTTTAGGCCACAATGTCATGCCTCACACGTGGGTAAAACTCCAGCATATAGCGGGTAACCTCGATCTTTGGCACGCCAAATTTCGTGTGATATTGGGATCCTCTTCTAAATATTGCATGCGTAATCGCGAGACCCTCGTCAACTGAACCCTTTGATCTCTCATTCTTGAGCTCCGCTGCCTCTGCTGCTGCAATAATAATCTCACAGGAAAAACTTTGGGTTTACTGAGGAGGGGAGAAAGAACGAAAATTGTTTGATGGCTGAAGTGAGAGTTCCAATTTTTCATGCTTCATACTTTTTTTACGATTTCAAAATGAGATGAGACTCCTCGAAAATTTTGTAGAGAATATCAATTTTCCCAACAATTTTCAACCATTTTTAATTAGTTTTGCTACACTGAAAATCTTAAATTTTTTTAGTAATCAAAATCCTTGATGAGATAAATCAGGAATTCAGTGACATCGTCTCCAACTTTCGTGGAAAAACTGTAAATTCTTGAAGGGATCTTCTTTTCTCTTGAGGTCTTGACATATTTGCATAATTGGATTAGCGTGTTTCAAGCTCACAGGAGGCACAGCAGCAGCTGAGTAGGGTCTTTAAGGGATGCCGTATTTGCGTCAAAGCCTTTAGACTTCCGATTTTTCCTCTTTTAAAGTTCACGTCCTCGTCGAGCTGAGCTGCAAAAAAATTAGACATGCTATTTTGAAATGATCTTTCCTTTGCAATTATTGTGAAAGAAAATTTCCAAGGAACTGAACCCAATCAAATTCTTTTGCAATAGTAATGAGCCTAGCTGAATGATCTTCTCGAATCTTTAGACCTCCCTATTTCCTATCGAACCTGTCAACCAAATTTTTTAGGTTCCAGACATTATTACTACTGCACACACAAAGCATAGAACTCGATCTGCTTTGCATCAAGGTAATCCTTTGCTGTGCAAAGCAGTAGCTAGCTAAAGGACGGATCGGAACAAAATAGTCGAGGAGTCAGGAGCCAGCAATTTCTCTACTACTATACAATCGAAATTGTGCATTTCAAATTAAGGATTTGCACAAGCTTTGGTTTTTTGTGTGCTTGTGCCAGGATATAGCATTTGTGACAAAATTGAGGAAAATTTCGAATTAGCAAAATACTCTACTGTACTGGAGTATGCAAGCACGCAAAATGAGACTTATTTAGCGATTTTCAAACACCGTGAATAATCTCTATTTTTAGCTAAAGGGGTGTAATTAGAAAGTGACGCCATTCACACTTTGTATGAACATGAACTCGACCTTTGGCGTGACATCAGCACAGTAGCGTGCATATTTTTAGTTCCGTTGCTCAAGAAGCTCTGCTGCTATTTTTAACCCAAATCTAACCTTTGCCATTTTGTGATTTGTGAGAGTTGTTCTGCTTCTTCTGCGTAAATCACAATTCTTCGAAAATTACACCTTTTTATAAAAGTAGACAAAGAGCAAAATTGTGACCCTGCCTGTAAGCAATTTGCATGTCACGTTATTGGTCTACTCAAGACTTCTTTTTTTCAATCTTGCTTATTGCACATATTATGCCAAACAATAGAGTTTCTCTTCCTAAAATCAAACAAAAGCTTCTGCTAATTGTGAGTCTTCTAGGCTGTGAGCCTTCCCCACTTTATTGTTTCCATGTCATCATCACATACTTGACAATCCCGGCAGCAGCAGCGCACGCGAAATTTTCACTCTTTTATAGCTTGAAAACTGTGCCGTTTTTTAGCCGTCATTTTCCACTTGATTGGCTCCCAGATTTTATGTGTACTACTACCTAGAGAAAAATTGGCTAGTAGCATATCAAGATAGCATGTCTATAATGAGCTTCAAATTCTACTTCAACCCAAATTTTTTGCTACTTGTAGTAGAGTCATGAAGAACACGAATCCAACGACATAATGGCTTGAAAAATTAATCCCGTCTAAAATAGACTTTATGACCCTAATTATAGCAGCAGTGAAATACTGAAATGAGGTTCACACTCTTTTGAATTTTCCCCGGAAGTAGTCAAACTGAAGAATAATTATCACTCAAATTGAGGTTGTAAAAAACAGACATTTGCCTGAAGATACGGTGACGACAAAAGTAGAGTCAGAAATCAACACGAAAACTACATCAAAAAGTGAAATTCTATGAAATTAAAGTTTTTGGCCTCTATTAAGGGCTTTGATATGTGTTTCTTTTTTGTTGGATCATGAAAAACCAAGCCTAAAATTGGGGATAGCGTGAGGGAATATGCAGAGAAGAAGGAGGGCATAATTGCGCAGTGCTCTTGCGCACTTAGAGTTTTTTGTTCTGTTGGTCAAAAATGAGCTTTGAATAGAGAGGAGCACAAAAAACATCCAAAGAAATGACATGAGTTCTATTTTCCGTTATTTCAAAGCAAAGCCTAAAAATTCCATGACCATGAGTCAAATTATGGGCAACGTAAATAATCTAACCTTTAAAAAAATCTGATTCATTCTGAGATGACTCATATATCTTGCCGCTCGATGGCGTATCTCATCTAGTAAAAAAACAGTAGCTAAAATTAGAGTCAAAGAAAACTTGATAAGACGTGAATGTGATAAAGCAATTAAAGAATTTAGTAGTTCGATAACACGTTTAACAGTTTCCTTCATTCTTCCGTAGGATAAGAGATTTCCAACCCTGTGTCCTCAGTGGCTGGAAGTTCTATTTTTAACGAGTCAGTGGGAGGAGATTCGCAACTCCCGCTCGCCCAATTTTCAACGGGGAACCGTGGCTTGACGCGCCGATCAACGCTTCTCCAGCTCCACACTCGGCACAACGATGGTCGCAACGGCATCTTCGGCAGCTGCTGACATCTCTTCTCATGTTGAGACGGTTCATCCACAGTTCTCAGCTTCTACGGAACCCGTTCACAGCTCTGTGGGCGTGGCCGTCCGATTAGGGAGTGACGGATCCACTGGAAACAGATCCGAATCGCCAAACAGTGAGGAGCCAGAAGAGTCTTGTGCTCCTATGGATCTGAGCTCGGGAGGTGTGGCCAGCCAAGCAGTTATGGCCACGCCCTCATTCATGATGGCTGCAGCCGCCGCTGCCCAGTCGATGGCTAATAATACCAACACGCCCACTTCTTTGGCTGACTCATTATTAAACGCTCGCAGACTAGCTGAGTTGGTAAGAGCTCAACAAAATCTAAGAAAAGAGGAGCATGCCACGCCCGCCTTAAAACCTGAAAGTTCCTTGACCCCGCCTCTTTTGCCACGTAAACGGGCGTGGCCGGAATTGCAACTCGATTTGTCAGCTATGGTATCTGAAAAGTTAAAGAAACGAACAGAAGATATTGTGCAGGTAGCGGCCCTGCCTCCACCCACATCTCCCTCTGAGTCAAATAGCTCGGGCGGGACATCCACCACGCCCTCTTCTAATAAAGAAGTCAAGAAACGCCGACTTGACCAACTTTTAAGCAAGAAATTTTCCGTCAACGATTCACCTCCTCCGTCCAACAACAACGAACAAATTGTTGCCACACCTACCTTAAATGAAGGCGTGGCCTTTCCTATCAGAAGAGACAGTTCAGAAAGGAAGCAGAATCGACGTAAAAGGTCATCGCCAGTGACTTTGTCACTCCGTCCCAATTCTGATTTATTTGAGTCGCCGAAAATTGAAGTCACCGCCAATGAGCAAGAAGAGAAAGCTGCTGAGAAATCCATCGAAGCAGCAGAAGCAGATGAAAGCAAAAATGCTCTAAAGAACCAATTACTTCAATTACATTTGGCTCAAGCAGCACTAATGAATCAACCTGGTTCACCATTGTTTTCCGGATTTCCTGGGCTGCCTGGGCTCCCGGGTTCGAGTCCCGCTTCAGGTCCTCCCACTGGAAATCCACTCTTGTATTACGGGTATTACGCGCAAATGATCCAAGGATTACAAAGTCAGCAACAAAAATTGCTTGAGCAACTGACCGGAAAAGTTGCTGCCAAAAATGTTTTATCAACTCCAAACCCAATTTCATCGAAGGTAATTTTCTTGTCAATCTTATTTTTTGTATTTAGGGTGTCCACCAGTTTAACAAAAAAAAAAACCTGGCTGTAGCAAAGAAGGGGAGTAAAGTTGAGAATTTCCACCACGGAATTTATATTCTGTCTCTTCGCGTTTTACTCATGCAAAACTTTCGCCTTTTGCGGTCCTTTTTTGGAAATCGCTCTCAATTGTGGTTTTGTTACAAAATTGATTTTTATTTTGTTTTTTGCAGGCTAAAGTCGACATGTTACCAAGCCCCTTTTCAACGCCAAAATCAATAGCCGCTCCATTCAGCCCAAGCCGAATGCTGCCTAATACACCCCTAAGCCCACCTTCACCCAGATTTCGAGATGATCATAATGCAAGCCCGCATCATTTGTTGTCTTCTCCATTGAGTGCCAGCGCTGAAGAACCTCGCCGGCGAGCCCCACGCGCCTTGACCGGGCGATATGTCAAATCTGGACCGGGGGCTAGTCCCCGAACTTTGGCTATTTTACGCAAGAAAATTGAAGAGCGATTGAAGCTGAAAGAATTGTTGGGAGACAATTCAAGCCTTTATTTTGGAGCTCTCAAGCAGCAAAAAATGAAGCCAAAAAGTGTTGCCAACAGTAGATTCTAAGTCCTAATAATTGATTTGATTTTTTTTGAAAATTCCTACCCCCTAACTAATGAATTCTAAATAGAGTACAAAACAGAATTGTACATATAAAAAAGGTGGCTCCTTGGTTCCTAAGTAATTAGCATGAATTATCTTTGTCATTTATGCATGCGAAAAATGATTCTCTATATTTTTTTGCTACTAAGGTTAATTTATACTGCATTGTGATATTTTGTACATTTCGATTATACTTTTTTGTCTGTCTTGGTTATTTTTGTACGTAGTTCTAAAGTACCAATTGTTCAATAAAAATGAATACATTTCTTTCCCAGATTTATTTTCGTCGGGTTGATTGATTCTAATGGGAACATTTCGCTGTGTGGGAGAGCCTCTCTTCTTTTTTGTCATTTTTGTGAACATTTGCATTGCTTCGCACTGCGCGCACTACACAATGGGAGAGAAAAGGGTTGAAAATGTATGTATATATTTTTGCAGATCAATCTTTGCCGACAAAAGTCCTGCTTTGATCACGCACAGCATGCCGACAAATCGAGTCAAAACGATTGACGAGAAAATAGTAAACAGATTTTCCAAATTCACACTGCATTACTGCTGAGGAGTGCGAGGCAATTGAATATTCGCAGATCCCGCAAAAATCTGTGGTCACTTGTTGAACGAGCATATGTGGACATGGTACGTCTGTGTGTGTCTCTCTAGTCTCTATTCTGTTACACTTCACGAAATCAATTTGGTCAAATTCGCTCGGCCATTAAATGGGATTGACATGAGCTGATTACTTTTCATTATTCAAAATCTTTTTTTTTCTGATTTTCCAAAAACATATTGCAAAACATTTCTTGTAGAATATGAAAATAGGGAAAATAGTCTAAAATCCACGAGTAGAATCGGGTTAATGTCAGCATCTCAAATAGAACTAAACACTTCGCTTTGCTCGCTTGTTTTGCAGAATTTTAAAATCTTGAATTCGTGCCAGAATAAATGAATGCATGAGTTACTGTACCAAAATGAATGAGTGGCCACTTTTTTATCATTATTACGGCCACTACATTCATACTACCGACCACGGCGGCCATGCAAACGTTTGCAAAATTCAAAATAGTAGTTTTGTGCAAAAGTGTGTCTTTTTTATTGAGACCTCATAAATGACTGGATTTCAATGATGCGTTGATATTTTTTTTTCTGTTCCGCATACTGTATTTCAATGGAGGGAATTTCCACCACTGTATCTATAATTTGCTCCATGTCGATTCTTGGAAATGCAACATATTCAGAGTCGACGGACTGAAATTACTCCTCTGGAGCTAGAGAACAGCACAAAAAGAGCAGAACTGAAGGCTGCTTCAGCCTAGAATTTTTTTGCATCAAATGAGAATAGAGTGCATTTATTCACGCATGCGATCCCTTTAGATTTCCATTCCCGTTCTCCTTTTTCCTATCTTCCTCCTCCTCATGCTTCTAAAACGTAATTGAGCCAAGGTTCTTTAAAAATGGCTAAGCCAGAAAAGCGCACTGTAAACCAGAACTTTTGAAGAGTAGGCAGATGCAACAAATGTAAACAAAATCGCATGTTAGGCACTGATGATGGACCATCGGACAGTTTGCCAATGCGAAAGTGCCAAAGGTGACCTTCCTTTACAGTATTATCCAACGGAATGTCCAAGTGTCCAAAAACAACAAAAAATCCCACAGTGTTTGAAAATTGGTTATAAAACTCTCCTTTTTCATGTTGTCAAGCCAACTGAGTTTTGGTTGTAAATATCAACAAATCAAAGAAATTATTGGTTGTTACACTTGATCATTTTTAAAAACATTGGAGGCCATCTAATCTTTTCCTTAAAAAATTACAATTGAAGGTAAGTTTTCGTTCGTTCAGAATGCAGTATTGTATAAAAGCGATAGATTGTGCTACTGCACAGTGCACACTATTCCAAGAAAAGTCCTCACTGCTTTGGCACGATAACTACTTTTTCCAACATGGCAATATTACTGACTTTCCCAACATACCACTAAAGCTACTACACCTTACGTAGTACGTATTTATGATTGTGATGTCGTGGTAGTAACCTCTTTAACACTTCTGCTATGCGTTGTACAAGTATTCTTGATTGATCAATAATGACGAGTTCTACATGATGTAGTTTAGGACAAAGACCTTCTTTTCAAGTACAGTAGCAATGATATTCAAGCCCAGAAAGATGGGTTTTCAGACGAACCACAATTTGATTTCCCCGAAATGATTTGCAGTGAGCTGAACTGAGCCAACGAATGCCGGGACTACGGCTTGATGAGCAAAGAAGTTTTTTTCGTGCAGAGATTTTTGCTCGGGTAGGATCTGACATGTGCATTCAACCTACCAACCCTGCCTCCTCCTTCTTGAGCTTCCTTTCGAGCTTGCCTTCTTTAAAGGTATATAAAAGATGTTCTCGAGCTTAGTTTAAAGCTGCTGCCTAGCTTAGCAGGCCGCAACCCATCACGCGATTTCCATTTTTTGCGCTCTCACGTCAGTTCTGATTCGCCAATTATATTTGCAAAAAGTTGCCAGAAATTGCACGAGCATGCAATTGGCCAAAGACAGAACACATACATACATACATCAAGTATCCAAATTGGATCCTATCGAAAAAAAGCTGCTGCTGTCAAATGCAAAATCTATTAGGCCTACGACTATTGTAATTACGATAATAGTAGCAGATAAGTAGTAATATAACAGCTAGTGGCAGAAATGTCACAATGCATTTATTTAGTGTATCGAAAAAACTTGCTTGAGGGTCGCAAGGAAATAAAGGAATGCATTTTTAGTCCAAAAATATGGCCAAATACAAAGGACTATTTTCTACGAAAAAGGGTCTAATGTTGTGCTTCTTGAAGTCATTTGGCTTACGAAAATACACTGTGTCAACGCTATATGCACTTTTGGTGCAGTTCCGCTCTGCTTTTTTGCTGTATTGATCAAACTTATTCTAGGGAAGCGCAAAATTACCCTCTGCAGAGAAAAGCCCCCTTGTATGGTTGTACTCTCTTCATTTGCTGCTTCCTAGAATGTTCATAGAGGTCGCACGATATTCAAATCGAAGCCCACTTTCCAAGCTTTTAAGGATCTTTTCAGCACACGAGACAAACTATCAACTTTTATTTCTGGAAAATATAGCACAAAGAGAGACTTCTATAAATATTCCAAACTGCAAATACAAAAGGTCAACAAAGAGTGAAAGCAAGCAGATTTGTTTCGATGGAAAGTGTGGCAAGTAATAGAAAGTCATACGTACTTTCGTGGAGAACATATCATATACAAGATTTGTATGTAGTCATCAGTTTTTACATAAGAGGAGGGTCTAGAAAGATGCATCTCCCTCCTCTGCTCAATCCCAGCAAGCGTTTATGTTTTGACGTCAATATATATTTACTGTAAATAAAAATCGCAAATGTTGCTTCAAAAATGTTCCGAGGATAGATTAATACTCTTTGAACTCATCAATAAACGCAATTGTTTTATGAGAACAATTGAAACTATAAGTAAAGTTGGTTTCTGTTTATATTTCTAAATTAAAAGTATATTTTTTCTAACATTGGTAAGGTAAGAGTGATTGCTTTTGAATTTTTTTACGAAAAAATGAATTTAAAATTCTACTGTTCTTAGATCTTTTAACAAAAACAGCGCGTCAATTTTGGAATGAAAAAAGGTCACATTATTTTGACAAAAAAAATCGGTTAAAATATTTCAAGTGCTGTTTTGCAACAGGGTCCAGCTGAAAATGGTATTGGTGGTGGTTTTTGTGTATGACCTTCGAAATCAATAACCATTCAAGCATGTCTCACAAAAAGCTGTTGCTCGCATTATTGGGGAAGGTATCGGATGGACTATAGGGTTGTTTATGGGAATTCTGGAACAGGGTTGTTTTCAACTATAGTAGCCTAGACGAGCGCAAGGGAGGGCAACGAGCTTTTTGAAGTAAACAACTCCTTCCTTGTAACCGATTTTTTGTCAATCGTGGGAAGATCGAAATCAGACCACCACAGGCTTCACAACTCAACTTTTTCGCTTGAAAGCCACTTTAATTACAACCATGCAACATTTTTGATGATGAGGAGGATCCCTGCTTTGCTACTCTACAAAAAAGTTGAAATGTGATGAACTAATTGACCCATTTCAAATTTCCAAATGAAATGCATGTCTAAATCTAAAGTCAAAATGAATAGCAGACGGAACAAAAAATTCTACACTTCTGGATTGAAAAGATTCAAAAAGAACTTATTTTACAGGGTGTCCCAACAAGTTTTGGAAAGAGATTTGGTGAAAAAAATCTTTCAAAATCAGAAAAGACGAAACATTCGTGAAAGTTTGTTTACGTTACTAAGCAGATCAGATCTCCCTTTAATTTGACGAATTTTTTGACAAAAAGTTTCAAAATTCACGAATTTGAGATTTTCCATCCAAAACTTGTTGAGTCACCCAGTATTAGCTTAACACCGAAAAATCCAGGTTTTGAATACTTTTTACTTCAGAATATTTTTGTCTATGATGAATATGGAGGTGTTGTTTTGCGCGCTCGCGGAAAAGAACAGAGATAAAAGGATTAGCAGAATATATGTGTAACGACGTCAACGAAAAAAAAGACATTCCATTCCCAAAGGAGGCTAGTTGTTTCTGTTTCTCATAATAAGATGCAGTATTGACTATAGCTTCGCATATTCTTTAAGCAAACAATCACAGTTGGAAACGTCATGACAAAACAAATGCTGCTGCTCTTATGATGTCAATTTACCTTACGGCCATTATCACCAAAAAAGAGGTAGAGTGTAAATGCGTGCGCGCGTTTTAGTTACCTTTTAAGGTTGCGTGATTTTTTTACTCTGATCTTTGCGTTAATTTAAGTTCTGCAGTTGTTCTTGCACTTTTAGATTTTGCGGTTTTATTTGGATTCTGCTAAAAATGTATATCATCCATTAGAGATCTTAAGAAGTGAGCTGCAGACTGTTTGATGTAGCAATAATCCAAATAGGATTTGCAGGCTGGAAGAAATTTGGGTGAACTCGATGGTGGTTGAAGCGATGGTGATGGCACTGTTACATAGGGAATCGTTACAGAAACATAAATGTCCACGCCGATTGCTTTCTGACATGCAGACTTGATTCACCATGAATTTGTTGATTTGGATTTGGGTGATGCATGTGCGGGTCACTATGTAGTTAGCTGAAATCAAAAAGAAAAGAAGCAACTTTAGAAAAAGCAAGCTCGTGAGCACTTTTAGGATAAGAGGATCAACTTTAGCCCTCTTGATATTTAGTAAGAGGACTAAAGTAGGTTTGAAGTAGCATTGTAAAAATACAAAACTCATGCAATCAAATCATCATGGGTTGCTTTCCATGTTCAAGAGTCAGAAACAGTCTTTAGGGACACATGTCACACGAGATTCTAAAATCTACGATTCGGAGTATGTACTATGTAGCAGAAAAATACAAAACGTAACGTAAGTAAGTGACCTCGTTTCAGTTTTTTTAACCCTGACACTTTTGCAAAGGACGGCACAAGTTTTTTTTATGGCAAATGTCATAGTTTTGCATAATATGGTATATGTACAGTGTGTGATTTTCACACTATTCACTCAAATAAAAATCAATCTATTTGGAAGCAGATAGCAGAAGTAAATAAATCCGGAAAGAAACGCGGGCATTTTATATGCATTTCTTTTGTAACTACACTGAATTGATCATATTTGTCTTCAAAAAGTAGTGCTGTTCACAAGGTTCTGTGTGCTGAAAATGTTTCCTTCTTTGAACTTTAAAATGCTCAATTATCGAAAGACAATCACAATTATGTTTGAAGTTCATGCAAGGCTCAATAATAATTTTTGATGTTCTAAGTTTTCTATGGCAAAATGATGGCAAATGAAAAGAGGGATATGAAGTAGTGGATGATAACTTGTCTAATGGTTCAACGCACTTTAGTGAATGCTATTGAGTAGGGGACGAGAAGGAGTGTTTGAATCCAGTTGAAGTTTTTGCTGGTTGGAATACTGGCATGATTACATTCATTTTCTTCGCAAAAGCACATTCGGCCTTTGCCTCCACCTTCAGACATGCAAACGTGATCCACGATGAAAAGATTGATTTCCAGATCATCGGTGCAACCGCGACGAACTTTCCTCTCCGCTGCAATATTCAAGGGAATGCGAGCTCCAATACTAACTTTAGATTTCATGGCATTTTAGTAGCATTTTTCGTTAGGCTTATATCTCAAAAATAGTAGCCCATCATAACAGGGAAGGGAATCCGGAATATGAGCAGTAGCCTATTTCTAAAGTGTTCATAGACTTTCAAGGAGGTTTATTAGTAGCATGGAATTCCCGTTAGAGGAGGTGAATGAAAGGGCTTCTTGAGAGCAGATTGATGAACACTTCATTCAAAGGACATTAGATAGCATTAATAGAATTGAGAGTAGGAATACAAAAATACAAAAAATCTTCATCATCAGTAAAAGGCACTGAAGAAAAAAGGCACCAAATTAATTAGAAAGCACTTTAGGAGGAGGTAGAGCTAGCAGAAAGTGCCTTTATACAAAATTGGTTAATCTAGTGCCTGCTTTACTACAAGTGCCTTTGCTTTTTCGTAGTTCTTGATCAAAGGGGATTTTCCGATTAGTTTTTCACAGCTGATTAACAGTCAAAGCAATACTAAAGAAAAATTATCTGAGACTTACGTGTATCGATGCCTTGGACGATTTTGACACAACATCCCTCGCATAATTTTCTAGGCGGAATAGTTGTCCAATTAAAGGGGTCAGCGCATCGGGGATCGTCGTAGCTGTTACATTCAAAGCACTTAACTTTATTTCCAGCTAGAAGTAGAGAAAAATAATAATCCTGTGATGTCATTAGGAGCCAATGCAAATCAGTCAGAATATATAGAAAGGAAGCTGTCAAAAGTTCAAGGCAGTAGCTTTCTAATTCTCTCCTAAGTAGATTAAAAGTTTCAGATATACACAGTGGACTTGGTAATTCTTTGGCCTTCTTCTCTCCTCAGTTTTAAATATTTTTACGATCAATTCCTAATCCATTTTTTTCCTTTTCTTTTTTTGCTGATGGCTGTCAAGGGTTTTCAAGGTTACCTACCAACTCCCTTCCTTCCTATATCTAGTTTGATCCATTGATCGATCAAGAAAGGCAGCTAACCGTCAAGGTTACATTGAAAAGAGTTGCAAATGTCACTTGGGATTCTTTATGAAGGACTTGATTAGTTACTTACACATGCATTCAGCTACTCCGTTTGCGTATCCGATGAACAAAATAAAGATGATAAGACACGTATGAAAGGCATAGTGCTTCCAAATTTTAGTAGATTGTGATACTTCCATTGTCTTCTCTTAGGTATATCAGGAACTGGTTTTCGTCAGTTTCAGCAGACTACTCATGTTTTATTATCTAAGTGAGTAGTTCTACCCGGCAGCTGCACAGAGTGGCACTAAGTCATACACTCACTCGGGCTCTGCTATTTGGTCTGAGGTATGTTTTCCTGGTGGAATGATGAACCAATCTGTAGTAGAAGTAGTCCTGCTGGATCTGCCTTTCTTTCTCACCGTAGTAGTAGTCCCGGGCTTCCTCTCTCTTACTTTCCACAACTCCAGCAACAAGGCTTCCTCCAGCCAGAGAAAAGTGGCGCGCAAACTCACAATACATACTCGTCTCTCTCGTATAGTTTATGTACTCTGTAATGCTTACAGCCGAAATGTACACAATCCCTTCCACTAAGCATTTGGCTGCGTATGCAAACAGAGTTTTTCATTAAAGCTCAAACTACGTACATGACATTTTCAAACAATGCATTTTGCCTTTCAGCAAACAAACTTTACTACAAAGCATCAAAATGTCTTCTTTTTGAATTTTGCTAAACAATTTACATTGGGACATTTAATAGTTTGAGTGAAAGAGTGAAAGTTGCTCAAAGTTATACTGTTTGAGAGGCAGAACTGTATTTCTCTACTACTGCCGAATCCATATCCGTGGTTGTAAAGTAAAGAAGCATGCAGTGTGCCAAGTAGACTCTCTCTGTATCAAGGCTGACTACTGTGTCGTGTTGGTAAGGCCCTGATGATGGTCTCGAAAATCAGCTGCTGCTTTCTAATCCTGATGTAAACTACTGGTACTGTCTAGGTAAACAGTGCAAATACATAAGACCTTGATGTTGTGTACCCCTTTTGACCTAGTTTTGTCAGGAGAAACAGTAGTGGGAGAAGGTCCCCTCATCGAATAGAAGTTTAGTATGAAATATTATTTTCGTCTTTCAAAATATGCAAAGAAAAAAAAAAGATATAGTTTCCTACGAAGGAATACTAAATACATTTTAAAGTTCCTTATTTCACCGTTAGAGGACTGAAGAAAAAGTGAAAGCTACAAGGGCCTTACAGCTAGATAGACTTTCCTGACCTCTGCCGAGCAGTTTCCGCATTCCTTTCTCACCGCAACAATTTTCGGACCAAACACGCAACCTTACCCGATCTACTGTGCAAAACAGAATTGAGAAGCTGACAAGGTTTACCTTATTTCCATTATGATGTCTCTACGATCATTTCCCCAGGCAAAATGATTATAAAAATAGATGATATCACAGTTGGTTGAAACAGAAAATGATTTGTCTAGTTGGTGGGCCCCAAACAACTATGGGAAGAGGCTTTCACAGCTGGTGGGTAGGAGCGCGCTTGACTACTACTGCGGCAATTGCGCGCTGCAAGCACCACCACCAGCATTTTCCAAACGGGCCTTTGCAGCGCAAAGGCTGAAGGCCACCCAAGTCTTGAATAATTTCATTGTCGACTTGTTCTTCCCCAAAAAATCTTCTTGTCTGCATTGACTCTCTTGACTACTGCTTTATTCTTGTATGCCAAAAATGAGGGAGAAAGGAATTGCATTTCGCAGCTGCTGCTACTGCTCCGCGCGCGCATCATCAAAAGAAAAATCTGATTTTCTCTTTCTTTCTTTCTCTCTTTTGATTTCACATTCTGTTTTCCAAATCGTGACAATCACCAATAAAGCCTTGTTTACTGCTTCCCTTCTTTTTGCTTGTGTGCTGAAAAGTGTCATCTCTTGGATCGAAGAGAAGGAAAAAAGGGCCTCGCTCTACCCTCATTCACGGGGCTAAAAATAGGAGCTTTTAAAGCACAGTCCACTAGTCTCCATAAAAAAGGGTTTTTTTACAATTGCATGTCGGAGTACTTTTTACCCCAAAAAATAATCAAAATAGTGCTGAATATTGTGTGTACCTAGTCATGTCTGTCTGATGGAGCTATCGTGTCCAAGTCCTAGGATAAATGATTTGTAAGCTTGCTGCAACCTTATGAATATGGAAATTACAGGGCAACAAGGCCGTCATGTCATCAATAACGCACACCATTAATGTGAGTCAGTGCACTTATCTCCGAAAAGTTAGAGTATAAGTTTGGGCAGCAAGTAGAAGAAGGAGGGAAAATATGATGCAGAGGCATGCAGCAGGAGGGTTTTAGTACTTTTGTTGCGTTGCTACAAGCAACATCAGAACTTACGAGTAGTGCATTTTGTTGCTGCTGCTGCTGCCTCCTCCTTTCCTAAAATAAGATGATATCACCTGCTGTGATGCTGTGTGTATAAAGACTCACAATTACTAACTGCACCAGTTGTTGCTTTTCTCAGACTCTCGCTTTATTATATGAATTATTACAAGCATTCTAGTCCTTAGAACGAGAGTAGAATCCATTGCTAAACGTGCTTTGAATCTCCAACTTTTTTGCACACACTCTCTTTGGACCATGCTGCGACTTTCACTGCTTTTTCCTTCTCGCAGATTACAACAATACTTATTCTTATCATTCAAGATTAGTGCATATCAAGGATTTTTAAGCGAGATTTATGCTGGACAAGGCATAATTTTTTTAGGTGTAAGTCGACTGTGTCATCCTTATTTTTCATTTGTATTCTCCCCTCGTTTTCTTTCTTCCAACTTTCCCATGTAGTAGTAGAGCAGCAGGGCAACTAAGACGATGATACGATTTTCTACTGTGTAGTACTACTAGAACCAAGCAAGAGAAGAATTGCATTCATCCTTTCTCACTCACTTCCAGATTTTACAGTCCCTTGGGAGCTTCAAGAGAGCAAGAAGAACTTGCCTTTTCGGCGAAGAAGAAGGCGGCGGCCTTACCCCTATAAGTTTGAGGCCATAAATCAACGCACTTCCAGTCTTGCCAGAGAAAGAGGCGATGTAATTTCACTGCCTAGAATTGCCTAGCTTTACTCCCTTCACCAAATGGACCCAAATGGTTTTCAACTTTCTTTCCCCTGACCTGAAGACGAATGACAGCTTCTCTTGGCAGCGCAGAAAAGAACAAGTCACACACGGGCTTCCAAAAGCTAAAGTTAGCCTTTTTCCGCTCTTTTTTCGCCTCAGGGCCATCTCTCTACAGAAACAGATGTTTTGCGGTAGTGCATCAGTAGATCTACTACTCTCATCCTCCTGGCTTCTTGATGCGGCTAGATATGAAGCTTTTTGATTATTGATACACTTGGGCTATTTTTGGTCGGCATCATCTTCCGCATGTTGCCGTATATTTATAAACCAAGGTTGGTTGGTTGGTGAACCATCATCATCCACTTCCGCCTGTCAACGTCAATGACATGCTTTCATGGATCCAGAATGATACAAAATGAGTTAAGTAACTAAGCTGCAAGCCTGAAAGTAGAGAAGTGGAGCAATGCAGAGGAACATTTTTCAACAATTATGCTCAGTTCTAGTGCACTTTTTTCATACTACGCAACTTTAAACTGCATCTGCAACAGGGTTCGCGAGCAAGCGAGCGATGAAGAGACCATAAGCTTCAATTAGAAAAGTGTTTGAAAGTATCTAAAGCTCGCGTGCTTTCATAGCCACGTGCCATAGTCAAGAGAGTGAAAAAGAATTTGAGGCTCCCTCCTCCCCTCTTCGATGAATAGAAGAGTTAAGTAGAGTTAGTCTCGTCTTTTTTGACGCAGTTTGACGCATTATCATTCTGCATTCCCTGCATTCCTTCTAGGAAAAAGAGTTGATGATTCAAAACCTTGTTCGTGGAAATTGTATTGATTCATCAGATAGTTTCTTGCATGGCAATTATTGACTTAATAAACAGACTTGGCCCAAGTTGGAGCTTTCTGCGGAACAGTAGCAGCCATCGATCGATGCCTAATCCCAATTTGGCCTCATATCCCCCCGCTATAAAGTGCCTTTACGATCTCAAAAAAGAAAAAAAAAGAAGATCCAAGGAACAGTTCTTCTGACCACTAGATAGTACACAGCAATGTTGATAGAGAAGACCTTTTAGGTTCCAAAATGCACCCTTGGGAGATCCCCTAACTACGAAAGTAAGAAGATCGGAAAGCTATCCTACAACAATTAGGGGGCAGAGGCCGCTGCTGCTGTCAAGTCATTCATCATATTCTTTTGATTTTTCTCCTATTCTTCTAGCTTTGAAGCACATTTCTGTCCGCTAGATCGAACGACGAAGAAGAGGAATGGAGTCAAAGTAGCGCTGAAGCCTCTGCTGCTTCAGCACGAGCTACTGCTCTTCTCTGTTCACAACTACTTTCAGAGCTTTTGTAAGGGACCACCTCTCAGTTGTATCTAAGACCTTGGAGATACTGCCAAGCAGACATAGTAGCCAAGGAAGCAGCAGCAGTGTTCAACCTCTAAGTATTATTCTACTGGACAGCCACCTTCTCCTTCCTATCCTACTCAACACACACAAAACAGAAGATTAAATCTGACGGGTAGAACAGAGAGGTCAGACCTCATCTTTTTTATCTCTTTCCTCAAAAGGCCCAAACTTTACCCTCCCCCCAACAGTTTGTGAAAGTGAAAGCCACTCAATTAATGGACTTTCACGGTTGGAAACGGGAAAGAAAGCCTCTAGTGTAAAGCTACTTTATCAGCAGTAGAGGTCAAGCGTGTGATTGATAATTCTGATTGCCATTGAATCCAACAAGAAAAGAGAAGATTCTAATAAGTGTACTATTGTAGTAGAAGCTGCAGCAAAAGCCCCAGCTGAGCCTTCGAAGTCAGCAGTGGCTTTCACCATACCACCGTCAAAGTCTTCTTCTTCGGTCTTCGTGAGCGCCATAGTTGTAGTAGCGAAAAGTGCCGCAGTATTGGGCAAAGCACGGTATTACTGAAACGCAAGACTTTTTGTCTAATTTTCTAGGAAAACGAGAATTTTGTGTAAGTCTAGAGTGTAGTAAGTCAGTGAAGTGCAAAGCAGCAACCTTTTTGAAATGCATTTCAGACTAGAGAAGAAGAAGCTTCTTATTCACTGGCTACAGGCCAATCCTGAAAAAAAATGTAATGCAATGTCGAGTCGGAAATGAAGGAACTGACTTGAGAGTCCTGAGCTGCTTTCTAAAGCATAATTCAGGCCCCTTCTTCGTTTCCTTTGAAGCCTTCAAGTGTATTGGAAAATGTATTTGATGTGATGTATCATAACTGTTGCAGGATTTTTGCTTGGGCGACGACCCACCGTGTATTAGCGGCCAGTGGCAACACGCGAGTCAAGCAAGTCGTCGCTGCAGCGGTGAAGGCGACTTCGACGGTGCCTTCGCCGCCGCTGAAGTCCGCTACTACTGCTGTTCTACTGCTGCTTCAGCTCCTGGCCCATTGAATACTATCTAGACTTTCGAGTCAGCACGTGCTACGATTGCTGCTACTAGTGCTCACTGGCCAACGTTGTGCAGCAGTAGTGTGTGTGTTACAATTTCACAGCTTTTTCCATCGTATGTGCCTCCGCCGTTCAAGCTACTCAGCTCAGTTCAAATGTCAGGTCCTTGAAGAAGAAAAAGTTGAGTGAATAAAGAAGAATACAAGAAGCGATACATTTATTACACAATACTTCTGTGGGCTTCTCAATGTAGCTGATACTACTAAGGATTACAACAACAATGGTCTCAGGTAGGTCCTTTGATTATCAAAGTGTGTGTCCCAAGTTTTCTAAAGAAACTTTTCGTTTTTCTCTTATCAGCAAAGCTGTCTAGAATTAGTTATGTCGGCTTCGTTAAAAAAGAAAATTCAATTAGTTTGGGTTTGATTATCTTTATAACTTTGTGGAGATATGCTATACAAACGACATCACTATTGAATTGAAATTCTTGAGTAGAGGATAGAGGTCTGTCTAGCAATTTTGAGAAACTGCAGTATATGTAAGTCTGAGTAGCAGAAAAAAAACAACCAAACATTTTGTAAGTAGAAAGGCAAACAAACTCTGGAGCTTCAAAGGAAGCAAAAAAAGAGCTGATCTTGATCTATGTTATCCTATTAGAAAAGACAAGTGTGGTACTGACATATCGATAAAAGTCCCTTCTCAATAGATGCGCAGCAGCTACTCTATCTACATACATATAAGATCATGAGTTGTCCCAAGGGAGCCGAAGTAGACAGCTCAGCATATAGCGGACTTGGGGCTCCAGGTCAAACAAAAGCAAAACAGATTTTCTTAGTATTTATTAGGAGTAGTCGTCGTGCCAAAAATGACTGTTGTTGTTTTCTATGCTGCTTTCACGACTATTGCTTTTTACTGTGCCATAGTTAGTAATGAGAAAGCACTGATTTGCCGCGACGATACTACTATTGTATTATTACTGGAAAAAAGGCCGTTCCGTCCCACACAAATGCATTTTTGTCATTTCATATATACATCAGTGAAAGTGTTACCTAAAAGGGTCCAATAATTGACTTCGTGTGACTACTACTCCAGTACTATGTGACCCCCTTGAGAGGCTGTCCCTGCCTGCCGCGAAAGGTCTCTGTTGTGTTGTCGTTGTAAGTGCTTGTAAGCTTGAAGCTCTTGTTTCGCCATTCATGTGGAAAATGGACCTATTGTACTGCTCTACACACATTTGATAGCTCTCTAGGACATAAAAAAGGAGGCAGCTCTAGGACGACTTGAGAGTGCCCTTCTTCGCCAGCAAAGCTCAGTAGTCAGTAGGCCTACATAGTAGTACAACCAATACATTTTGTCCGGATTCTCCACACAACACTGAAGATAAAAGATTGTGCTTTATGTACATAATACATCTTATGTATTGGCCGATTCGTGTACTAGTAGTGTCTCTGGCACCGCTCCTCTCCCATGCCCAACCTTATATTCAGACCACGCAAACCATCTAAAGACGAAGACGATTAGCATTGCATGTAAAACCCGAGTAGCCTAGTAGTACATAGAAGAAAGAAGGAGGCAGGGTTTGTGTACCTATGTAGCACAACACCAGAATACAGAGTTGAGGACACATGCCAACCTCATTATCTTGATCCAAAGAATTAGACTTGCTTGGTCATCACCACTGATGATACAGTTGCCAAGTAGGAATACATATGCTTACAAAGGATTTTGTATTTGTAAATTGAACGGTTTGTTTCGCGTTGCATTTACTGTAGCTCTCTTGGGACTCTGCAAGCAAATTGGAGAAAGTTTTCTTGTTCTCTTTTAGCCTCGTAGCTATTTCGAAAAGAAGGAAATGCTAGAAGAATCACATCCGGGTTTAGTAGTGCAGTGGTATTGATTGACGTGCTCTCTTCTGCTCCAATCGAAGCTGAAAAATGTGGGATTCTTTTACGCCAAACGACTTTATAGTAGTAGAGCGCCTGAAATCGAAATGGAGAATTCTCACCAAATGGGAAAAAGTTTCAACAAGAAGTTCGAATAAAAACAGTCCCCCTTTCAAAAATGCATAGCTTAGTAGTAAAACCGTTCGACTCAAATAATATGCTTAGAAGCCTTTAAAGGCCCTTGATAGGACCTAGATATGTGAACCTTTGAATCCTTAATGGTACCAGTAGAAAAGTTGAAGCAGTATTTTAATGCATTACTTCAAGCTTCCGATCCGATGGGATGATGATGATTCTGCAACGTCATCTTTCTCATCTACCATCGTGTTTTCAAGGGTAATTTGCAGATGTCATTTCAGTTCAATTTATCTCTGCAGGCTTTCATCTCGATTTCCAAAGTTACATAAAATGTTCTTTTGGTATCAGTCATGATGTGAACTGCCGTTCTTTTCTCTATCTCTTAGGCCGTTACTTAGGTGTGCTCTTAGGAACCCCTCCACATTTCATTTACGCTAAGAGTGGAGGCAAGAGATGAAAAATGTCAGCTGTTCTCCAAGAATGGTCTTCATCATCTCACAGTGTCATCAGATGTGTAGCAGCAGTTGTACAACACAGTTGTGAGTGCAGTAGGGTGAGTAATAACTAGAAGTAGTACATATTGATTGTAGTGCTTACAATCGTGTATCATGTATTCTATATTACATAGTACATACCTCTAACCACTTCTTTTGCGTAGCTACTCGCTCCTTCAAGATTAATGAACATAGAAAAATAACACGCCCACTAACGCCGACAAGGCCGAGGAGCCCGCGAGTAATTAAATACTGTGTCAGACTTTCTTGTGACATGAATTATTGAAGATGTCAGTCAGAACCCAACCAAAATTTAACGCCAACCCTAAAGCAGGAAAAAGTACTTTATAGTAAGCTCTTCTCTGCTTGAAAATTCCGATGGGAGGAATTCTATTACTTTTTTGTGATAGCATGGGGAGGAGGAACGATGTAGAAGCACTATGGCTTTTTCTAACGCAATTCTGAGGACATATTCTTTGCCGGAAGGCTTTTATTGCACACACAGACAGTTCTAGCAGCTTAATTTCGCGTGCTTTTATTGACCAAACTTGGCTCATTTCATTTAGGTACCTGCTCATAATTGGCCGCTCTGAAATCTATTTCCAACTTGAGAAACTTTGGATACACAATTGTAGATTTGTAAGCAAACATGAGTCAACTATTCTTGGTGTCTGCGGATGAAAAGTCATCAGCACTCTCTTTGGTGGTGAACAATTGCTGACAAAAGAAGGAAGAGAAACACACATCTTTTTCCGGCGTGAAGAATGTGAAAACACAGTATTTCATCTTATCTTTAGAAGCCAAACAGAATGAATGAATTTAGCATTTCTAACGTGTATGTACTTGATAACATTGAAAGTTGATGCATTTTGAGGACCAAGAAACACACTGCTGTACTGCCATTGTACGCCTAGCTAAAGCCGGAAACAGTGGCTCTTACACACGTTTGGTCTTTGTAGTCCCAACTCCCAATCCAAAGGAAATATTTACGAGAGAGTGAGAAATGACCATAGTAGTCCTTCAAGCTTCCCTCAAGGAACTTGTCCTGGGGCTATCTTCGTTTTCACTTCTATACTTTATGAAGATGATGGCCAGAATAGAGGAAAAACCTCTAAATAAAAGTAATAACGTCTATTTCTAATAATAAGAATATAAAACCAAACTAAAGCAGTAAATCTACTGCTTTAGACCAAACGTTGTTTCTTCTCATCCAATATTCTTTGACATCCTTGGAGATCAGATTTGCTGCGCCTGAGACCAAATACAAGAAAGTTGACCATTATGACCCCCTTTTCTTTTCTCACATCATCCTTTATGATAATGAGATGAGCCAAGTATCCTAAGCTGACGAGAAGCGAGCTTCTTTTTTGCTTTGGTTTGCTTTTATCTTCTTCCAACTTTGTGGTTTCTAATACAACTTCAGCCCAAAAATCTTTGAATGTTGCAAAATGCACATCTGCAGCAGCTAGCAAACCACCAACCACTGACAAATTACAGCAGATTCTCCTGTCATTTGTAGAAATCTAGACTCTCTCCTCTTCTTTCTCCTTAAGAGAACAGAAGGAGATGTAAAAGCTTAGGAAGAAGCTTTTTGCAAAATGGAACTTCAGCTCCTTAAACGACGCCTTTTTTGTATGGGGTGGTGTGTAGCAGGGTCGGAAAAAGCCCTATAAAGGGCAGCGAAACAAATTGCCTTCTCAGCTGCAAAGCAACGTTAGTAACGAAGAATACTTCAAGGTGAAAGCCAACACTTTTCCAAAGGGTAAAAAAGTTGGGGAAACGAAAAAGAGAGGTTTTCACTTTCATGCATTTGGTGGACGAGAGCTTCAGAGATGTATTCGATACATTTATCTGTACTGGCATCGCAGATACATAGCGTAGAACAACCATCTGTATTGACCTAAATAACAAGTTCCAGATACTTTGGGATACGCCTTCCTTCTATCTCGTCTACCCATAATTTTTCCACCTTTCTATTTGGGCAAATTCCTTTTGTTTTTCCCTTACATGTTCTGCAGTCATTTGAAAAAAGAAAAAAACAAATAGAAAGCTGCTTGCTTTTGTTTAATGTGAAGCTACCAGAACAGCCACGACGACAACGACGCGCGACGTCCGAGAAAAAATCCACTTAATGGGACTCGTAGGCCTTTATAGTAAGCCATTCTTTTTTAGAAGACCTTATGCTTTCCAAAGATGTGGTCTTTTCATGCCAAGCCTTTTTCGGGAAAGTCAAGTGGCAAAGTAGTTGCGGATATGAAAAAATACCAGAAATATTTTACGCTACTGCAGCCGTCGCGTCGTCGCAGCAGCTACTGTATTATTTTCATCAACTCACGATGATACAAGAAGGAGGAGTTTTTGGCGCAGTGAAGAGCCGTAAAATTCGAAAGCTGCTGCTATGGTAGTAGCGCGAAAAGTAGCAACATAAAGTCAACTACTAGTGTTACTGCTTCAGCGGCATAGCAGTAGCAGTTGGTCTTGTGTGGCCCCAAGGGACTTCAGCAACAACAAAAGGAAAAAGAGCAAAATCCAATATGGCCAATATTGGAGTAGACGAACGAACGACGAAGAAGGAGGCCTGTTTCAAAAGAGTTTCTTTGCGTTGGAGGTAGTAGTAACTTGAGATTGATGGATGGGAGTTCATGCCTGGCTTGACATTTTTCGGGCTTTCCAAATTGAGTACTTCCCGATTCTGTTTGATGTCTCTTTCGCAATTTGTTCCTCGCGTTCTTACTAATGAAACAAAATTGACAGTTTTATTTTCGGACTTCGGAGGCAGAGAGATTATTTTTTTGATAGTAAGATGACCCAAACTTACAACTTGCTCTATCCAATTAGGCGAGGCTCTAAGTGAGAAAATCTCTATAGACATCTCAGCGTGCCATTCCCATGGGAATACCATTAGTAAGCCTGCTGCTCGCACCTAGTAGCCGTTGTGAGAGATACATTGCCATCATCATCGTGCTACTCGCAACGTCCTTCAAGCTGATGCACACTTTTTATCGATTCGATTTGCGCCTAATCAAGGCTTATCTCTCAGCAAGCTATATAATTCAATTTCCTTGCTAAGGCCTTATATAGTCTTTTTAGAATAAGTGTTAGAAAGTCTTGTTTACTTTTCTTAATCTCTCTTTGACTAGCACCTTAATTAGTTTGCTTAGTGAGACAAATGATGGTCGTAAAAATCCAATGTATGCAAATGAAATTACTGGTGGGAAAAACTGTGCTTTCTAAGAGCTTTTAGAATAGAGAGCTTTTTTTGGAAAATATTATTGTACAGAATATGTACATGTATTCTGGGATTCTCTTTAGAATTTTCCCATGGGAGTGAGTTTCACACCGCAGTGAGTTAAGTTCTCTGTGTGTCCCCGTCCGACTACTGTAGTATGTGTGAGTACCTGTACCCGGTAAAGCGTGTCACTGCTGGAGTAGATTTATGGCCCCAATATGATCGTAAAGACACCAGACACGAAATCTACCTGATAATGCCACAATCAAACAAACCAGAAAATCCCAGATCAGAACCCATCAATCAGCTTAATTGTATGGTGGGAAAAAAAGACTTGGAAAACTAAATCAAGTAAACGATAAATATCACAACGACTATACGAGGAGAGTTGTTAATTGGCTTTCTAATTTTATGGAATTCAGTCTCTCAGCAAGGCCGTTTTCTTAATCTTGGTGCTTTCTTGGTAAGAGATAGGTAGTACTATATGCAAATTGCCTTCAGGACTTTCAAAGAAAGGCTTTTGGAATTCTTGGCTTAAACCAAAAAGTGCATGGGGGGCGGCGAGCGCGAAGAGGTAGTAGTCGTAAGGGGGTCCACGTCCAGTTAGAACAATACATGACTACATAGTATGTACTATTCCTTCTTTTGTCTATGCAGAGCACGTTTTGTTTGCTGCAGTTCATTGCTATGTTTTGGGCCTGCCTATATGAGCCTGAAGCGCAGTGACTTCTTGAGGCAACAGTGGCTTCGGCCTCTGCCTCAATAGCAGCCTTTGCAGGAGGCCATATCTGCTTTTTAGCACCACTAGAAAAAAAGAAGGGCCTAAAGAATAGAAGGCATTGAAAGAAGACCTACTGTCTAACTCCGATGGGAGATTCCATCATCACACACCATTTTCAAAGATTCTTTCTTCGGTGTTTTTTCTCAAATTCCCATTAGGCAGAGGAGGAACGGAGATTTGGGATTTGAGGCCAGCAAAAAATGGAGAAGAAGAAGAAGACCGAGTTGTTCTCATGCATCATGTTGTGTAACCAAAGAAAAATGTCCCAAGGGATTGCAAAGCAGGCCCAACAGAGCAAAAAGATATTATTTTACAGTTGGTAGTCATGTCTCTTTCCTTCTTCTTCTTCATGACTTCTTTCTCCTTTTTTACAACTTTGCAAATTGTGCTGCTACTGCTGCTGTGCCGCATATTTCTTTATATTCCACCATAACTATTCCCGCATAAAAGTATTCTGAATATGAAGAAGAAGCTCCCCTCTTCTCCTCTCTTTCAGTTGAAAGTTTTTTTGACGAGGCCTCCAACCCAAAAAAGTCCAATCTTATTTTCAAAGTCCTACTGAAAGAAGACCTGGTGCTCCTTTGAAAATTGCTTTTCAACCACTCCCAATGGAGCCATTGAAATTGACTTGAATAGTGCACTTTCATTTTGAAATGCCCATTTTTAGTAAGGCCAAAAAGTGAAAGCAAGTGAAAGCATATCATACATTAGAAAGCAGCTGGGAATCTTTTTATTCTTTTCATGCTCATTATGCATTCATTTTGTAACAAAAGAGGGCCTTTGAGAAAAATGTCCATTAGTTTAAAAAAATTCTTTTATTCCTTCTAGGAAAGGCCATGATGTCAATTACCATGTCTCTCCATGCAGTTGGAGCTGCTGCTATTTTCATTCTGATGTTCTTCACAAGTCCAATACAAGCTGCAGGCGGCGACTGTATGGGAAGTAAGTAGAATTTATCATCATAATTGTCTGCACATTGCACCTTTTTAAATGAAAATGAAATGAATTATAGTAGTAGCCATTTGGGCGGCCACTTTTACCAAAATAAACTCTTTATTGCCTCCCTCCTTTCTGCTCTTCGCAGCAGAAGCAGTAGAGATTGCAAAAGCATGAAAACTGCAATCTAGCAGCGAAAATTGAATTTACAAATGCAGTTTAAGCAAAAGCTTTGTTGCTTGCGTATTGTTGTGCTGCAGCAGCAGTTTTGTTTTATAAAGCCCAAGCACGAAGTGGCACAACCACACTGAAAAAGAAGTTTGATATCTAGTGAACATTAATCATGGTAGAAGGCTGCTTTCACTTTTGGTACTTTGACGGTATGGACAACACAATGGCACGAAGAAGGCAAGGGGGTTATGCATTTTTGCTGTATGACAGGAGAAGAAGGGAGCAAAGAAGCTTTGCCTTTTGCTCTAGCTTAGCTCTAACCAAGACTAAAGAGCAAGAAGGAGGGTATTTGGAGTAACCAAAAGTTTGTTGTTGCCATTGCCCTAGAAGTAGCTGGTGGTGGGCTACCACAGAGAATCTGGAGTTTCTTCTCTCACCAGCAGCACTCACAATCTCCCAAGTGGACCGCTGCTGCATCACCACCAACACAATTGGTTTGAGTCGTGTTGATGCAACGCATCTTCGTGTTGTTGTCCCAAGCTTCTTCAATGGCAGCTTGTGTCTTTTCTATTGAAAAAGATGATAGTAGTATCAGAGAGAGCTTTCATTTTCTCATTTCAGATACCGGGCCTATAAACTGTTTCGATTGCAACTCTTGGGAAGATTCCCGATGCCATGATCCTTTCAACTACACAATTTTTCCAGAAGATATGCCCAAAACCAAGAAATGTAAAGGTTGTTGTGTCAAAATGGTGCAGTTCATTGGAACAGGTGAGGCTTTGCATACTGTATACTACTTGAAAGTCCCAAGGGACACATTTGTACAGTGAGACTTGAAAGGCCTTTATTCCAAGCTCAAATATGTAATTTTACCATTTGCTTACACATGTCAAAATCCTATTACTTCGTAGTGAATTCAAGTCTCGCATTTTATTACATTTCAGAACATTACCAAGTGAAACGTACGTGTACGGATGACTTTGACGTGAACTTTTTCATGGTGAATCATGCCTGTATGACCGAAGGTCACCGTCATGGTCACATGTGCTTTTGTGAGGAGGACGAGTGCAACGCAGCTAACCCAACAAAATTGAAGCCAATTTCCTTCTTCAGTGCCTTTTCTGCCTCTCTCCTTCTTTTGTTATGCGTACAAAGTTGATGAACATTCTACATTCATTATTCATATCTATGCTAGATATCAAGACTTGAAAACCACCCACCAAATCCATCAAAAGCTTGTTTGATCATCATCATCATCTCAACACAAAAGAATTCTCTGATTGTATTCTATCTAAGATATTACTCCTTCCCTCTATTACTACCATACTCAAGCCTTTTAATGAGCAGTGCAAGCAACTTTGGACTGAGTTTGAAAAAGGCTCCAGAGTAGTTGAGTCCCAAGAGAAACTTTCGCTCTATTAGCCAAGAAATACGATTGCGCAGCAACAGCAGCGTTAGTGTAGAGAGAAGAAGCAGTCAAAAACCTACTACACTATACTTTTTCGACCAATTTTCTTAGCAAAGAACCCAAACTTTTTTTGCTCCCCTCACTCGCGCGCGCGCGGTGCGACTACGAGAGAGAATGCTCAGGTGCTTACTTATTTTCTTGCCTAGGAAATTAATGGGAGTCATTGGGCTATGCAAAACTTTCCAACCATTAACTTGAAAACAAGCTACTGCCACAGGGAATAACAGTAGTTCTATTTTGGGCTAATAGGAAATAATATTACACTGCATATTACAAAATGAAGAGGGCTCTACGCCACACGTTGAACAGTGTGGGCAATAGTATGATGACAGAAGCTGTCGTGCGCAATGATATAACATTTCTTCTTCTCTCCATCTCCTCCAAACTATGCAATGCGACTGCTGTTGCCCCTAGTTTTGCTTTATTTCTAGGAGCAATTCTTATGCTATCTGTGATATTACAATAACAGCCCTAGATTGAAAAGTTCGAGACTCTACTTTTGCTCAAAAATCCCATCATCATCAGCAGCAGTGTATTATTGGCAGAAAAGTGAAACACAATTGCAGCTCTGAAGTGCGCATCGGATGCAAAAACAAGATAAACTATGCGCCAAACTGTGATTGTAATTTGTTTATTGATGATACATCGTGTGTATTAAAAATCAAGTCTGCCTTTGTTTTGGTGTAGTTGTACAAATCAAATTGATTTTGAGAGAGACTGCAAAAAACAGAGAAGAAAAACGAAAGAAAGAAAAAAGCAAGAAGTAAATTGCATGCTCAATGTTGATTTTCTCTCCCTCTCATTATTACTATCGGTGGAAAGATCCAATAAAAGTATTTGATGTAAGAGATCACGTTATGTATCATGATGGAGTGTATCCGCCTGCTATCCGGACCTGGCAAAACAACAAAAAATCTTCCACTAAAAATAGAATCACATGTATTATGATGGTGCCTCCAATTTGTTTTGCCTCTAGGTAGCTAAAAAAAACTTGGATTCTTCTATAGAAAAATTGCCAGGAGGAGAAAAGTGCATCGCTATTTGAATAAATCTCGTCTTTTTTATAAAACTGCCAGAATACGAAACTTTAGTTTGAAAATGAAAGAAAAATCCCACTCTTTGCCACACACACAACAACAACACTTTTGCCAGCCATTGTCATTTATCACTAGCCTGGCAAAAAGTATGAAAAGCATGTTATTTTGAGCAACAGAGGGGAAATGAAATGTCAGAAAAATAATGTTGCTCATTTTATCTTGTTGGTAAGATCTAGGTCCGACTAAAAAGTCTCATTTGTACTAACAAAACTAAAAAGTAAAGCACATTTTGAAACATTGAACACATTGAAAGAGTTGAACTGGTGCTAAGTCCTTACGTCATTGTAGAATGTAAGTAGATGTATCGAGTACAATATGAAGACTTGTCACACGTCCCTGAATGACATTGCATTGTTCTTTCGACAATTGCTGCTAAAAATAAATAAAGTCGCCAATTACAACTTTACAGAAAGGTCACAACACAATGAGGGAAAGGTGCTAAAGACCCGTATTACTTATGATTTACGCATTCATTTCATTTACTCATAGAAACAACGCGCATTCAATATATATAAAATCCCCAATGCAGTGTTAGGTAATCCTAATAAAATCTTGTGACATTTTTTACGCACATTGGCACATTGTAGAATACGTCTACACAAATTCAATGTTCCACCAACATTTTTGGGGAAAATATGCAAATAGGATAGGATAGGAAATAGGATGAGACGGAGAAACATTTATACAAGCGCTATACCTAAGAAAGGTTGCGTGATGTAATAAGTCATTCTTGCGTTTGTTTGGCAATCGATCTTTACTCAGCTGACGCACTCTTGCCTCCTGCTACGTCCTTGCTCTCAGTCTCTCCTTTTTGCTCTCAGCTTTTCCTAGCCTTCCACCACTACTGAGAGCTGTAGCTCAGCTGAGCCATTCCAGTTGTCAATTCTACTGAGTCTACAATAACATGACTGAGAATGCTGAGAAGCTTACCAACTGAGCTTGGAGCTGAGAACCATGGGAAATACTTGTGTGGGCAGTGGTTGTTGCAATCCCAACAGCAATGGGTCTGGCACCAGAAAACCAATGGACAAACCATTTACAGACCCATCACCAGGTATGTAGTATCTCTAAGGAGGTCAAGATAAACATGGAAATATGTAAAACATATTTTTTAAAACAGTATACGTAAACCCCACAGATCCTCCCGGGTACCATCTGTCATTGGCCAAAATGGACTCAGCTCCCTCAAGCTCTGTAGTTGGCATACACAACACAGGAAACTCTTCGAGCCTTGGCATACATCACCACTTGATCGCCAATAGCGAGGCTTCACTGTTACGTATCAATACTAATCATCATCACAGCGGAGACAGACGAAGTTTTGTTCCCCGTATCCCACCTTTAGGCCGGTCCGGATCCTCGGAAAAATCCGGATCCGAACCCAAAATGAACTCTTTCTTTGACAAATACCGTGATTGCGACGAAGCCATTTTAGTGCCAGGAACAGAAGCCCTTTTGCAAGACTTGGAATTGCGTCCAGACGAGTTTTGTGTTCTCGTTTTGGCTTGGAAATGCAACGCCGAGCAAATGTGCAGATTCACACGCACGGAATTTCTGCAGGGCTGTCGAGCCTTAAAGGCTGATAATTTAAAGTCTATACAGCAAAGGCTACCAGATGCTGCCGCTGAGGCTTTAGCACGAAACGAGCTTTTTAAAGATCTGTACAGGTAACTACTTTACTCCCATTACTCCTATCATTTGACCATTGAAGTCCATACGTAATCAGGACAATCCAT
This sequence comes from Oithona nana, assembly GCA_900157175.1. Taxonomy (NCBI): domain Eukaryota; kingdom Metazoa; phylum Arthropoda; class Copepoda; order Cyclopoida; family Oithonidae; genus Oithona; species Oithona nana. Next base: position 824,189 of record LT727899.1, read on the forward strand.
TGTACCCTCCTTAGTAAAAGACAATTATAGGGTGTGAATATTATAGAAGACAAAACCAAACGACGACTTAAAAAAGCTGATGTTAGAAGGGATGCTTTTTCATATTTCAGTTACCGATTGCTCACAATATTTTGAAATAGGACTTATAAAATTGCCGAATGAAAAGTAGGCGGAAACGATACATATATTTTCAACACAATTTATAATTCTTGTCTATAAGTTTGAAAAATAGAAAGTCTATTTGGAAATGAATTAAAACAAAATTATATTCACTAACATAGAACTTTGGAGCATTTGTATTTAGAGAAATTACTTGAGCGTCATCTATCGGATTTCTGTTGGCTAGCAGTTCTACGTGCCTAAATACGTCATTTTAACGATTTTAACTAACTTTTCTTGGTGCGTGTATCACAAATATCACACCTCATGATGATGATATGCTTTCATAAATAGCAGATGTTTTGGCCTGACAACGCGTCAGAGCAGAAAGGAGGAGGAAGCTAGATGAAGGCAACATAGGCTCACCATACACTACATTTCTCGCATACAAATGTCTAATAGCGCACGACAACAAAACATAGACGATGAAAAGTCTCTCTTGTATCATTATGTATTATGTGCATGTAATACTCCATTATCTGCTTCTTTCCAGGTACACCTTCCGTTTTGGTCTTGCTTCAACCCCCTGTCCGACCAGCAGTGAAGTTCGATGCTTACCCTTAGACATGGCTCTTTCCCTGTGGCAATTAGTTTTCAGTCCTCGCGAACCTCCCATACTCCCTAAATGGCTAGAATTCTTGCAGACGCACTCCGATACAGTGCGAGGAATCTCTCGAGACACTTGGAATATGTTCCTAAACTTTTGCGAAACAGTTGGACACGACTTATCCGTCTATGACGAGGACGAAGCTTGGCCTTCGCTTTTTGATGATTTTGTCGAGTATGAAAACGACAAAGAGAATCAAAATTATGACAATTCCGGCAAACAGCAGCGCAAAAATTCCAAAGCAGAAAATATCTCTTCAAGTATCTCCTAAAAAATCTAAATCTGGTGCTGTGCTTTTTTTCAATACTCTAGTTATTTAGTGTGCCAATTTTAGTGAAGACGACGAATCTGACTACTCTATAACAAACCAATACATCTCATTACAATGCGATGATCATCTCTCCCTATGTAATCAGCTGCGCTGCAAAGCTATGATAAATATGGACCTTACACGTGCAATGCCAAAAAATGGATTTCTACTACCAAAGTCCCTTTAAAAATGAAAATTGTTGCTTACAAAATAAACGTTGCATAACTGTTGACCTACTACGTTTTTTCAACTTTTACTTCGTGTACTTCAAAGGCAGTAACTTTTCCTTACATAGGGAGGAGATTATAGTGCACGCAAGTCGCAAACTAAGCCATGGATGGCATTGCCAACTTGGCAGAAAAAAACCGAGGAAACGTTGCGTTTTGTACTAAAATAGAATACCAAAGTAGGCGCAACTGAACAATGTGAAATCTTCCACGGGGGGACAGGGTTTTCTCAAGAAAAATATACAGAAGAAAATACACTGATGCAGTGATAACGGATTAGAGTTTCATGAGAGCAAAGGCTAAGTGTACATAATTGATGAAGAAGAGACTTTGTTGTCTTTTTCTCTTACTTTTTGTGTGCTCTTGTGTATTTTTTGCTTTCTTCGTAGTAGTACGACGACGACAATAATAATAATCACGATTTTTCAAACACCAAAACAGAGTGGAATTCAAAAGAAAGGAACAAACAGAGTTATTTTGGCTCTAATCAACAGTAATGATGATAGTACAGTGTAGTTTTTTAGATGTAGTAATCTATTTTAATAGAACGTAGCTGTTGTATTCTTGCACTCACTTTCGCATCATCCACTAAAGCAGCCTTCGAGGTCACCGAAGTTTGTAAAGAAAATCGGTTCTGATCTGGAGCTTTCTAATTTCGGAATGCTAAGATTTGCTTTTCTTGGGATTATTTTTTCATGATCACATTTAGTCAAAAAGTTTTCTTTTTAGACCACATTTCTTCTATTGTTGTCAGTATTCCATCATCTCCTGGAGGACAAAACTGAAGATATGTCAACAATATTAGTTCATATGCTGCTGCTGTAGATCTTGTTGTTGTATCTGATTTATTGATGATAAAAACAAAGCTAAGATACTGCGGCAACATTGAGTAGAAAGAAGAAGAAGTCTTGGTCTAAAAGATTCTTCATAATCTTGAGATTGCGGCAAAAAATATTGTCATGTTCACTCTGTGGATGACTGGAGGACAAGGTTGTTGGGCGAAGGAAAATCATCGCTGAAATGAAAGAAGATAATAATAATTTTCATGAGATGACTGTTGCACTTGCATTGTAATTTTTAAAATGGCTTTCACAAATACTTTCTCCCTTTTGAATATTCAATTTCAGATCATTTTTCAAGATGCTTTTTAAAAGTGGAAGGAGGGAAGCTAGGACATCATCATATTTTATAAAGCCCAGCAGCCTAAAGCACAGAAGCCATCAGCAACCACCAAAAGCAGAGTAAAACTCAAAAGTTTTTCAAGGAAACTCGTGGTTGCACCGAAGCGTGGGATCTTTTTCTTTAACTTACGCAGCTGAGCAAACTTAGGAAATGGAGGGGAGAAAAGCGAAAAACCATGAAATTAGAAAGCTTCAATTTCACTCAGCTTTAGCTCTCATGCATATGTTGAGTACTTGAGATTTTTATTTCTATGATTCCCTCGTTGCATAGAATGCAATTTCAATAGCATAACAGCGAACATTGAGGTGCGGAATTTCCGTTCGTTCGTCCGGGTCCGATGGTGTGTGGTGTGTGCTGCGGTGCACTTTTCACCAACAGCACAAAAAGTTGCGGAGGACAAGTCAATGGGGAGCAGAACAGAGAAGAAAAAAAAACCTGCTAAAAGCCAAAGTTTTTTGTTCCCCCTTCTTTTCTCTTCTAAAGGATATTTTTTGGTCCCCTTGAAACGCGAGAAGAAGCCTAAAAGCTAAAGATGATCTACGGCTACTCTCCTTCTTTTTGGACCTGTTTTTCACCAAAGTTTTGCTCAAGCCCTTCCAATGTTTAAAAAAGACATTTATCTCATTTATCTAGACATCAAAAGCTCTGATGCATTACGAAAACTATTTCCGGAATCCGGCTCAACAAAAGAATTTGAAAAAAAAAATGGATAAAAATAGACGAGCTGCAATTGTTTTCATGAATTACTGAAATATGTAGGAAGTTTTTAAGGTCAATTTGAAGGGATTCTTATATGAACAGATTGTCTTGATTGAAACTATAAAGGACATGTTTGACATCAAGCTGTTGTAACTCCGTCTTTTCTCCTTGAAAAAAACTGAAGAAGGTAGGAAGAAGTGGAACATGGGAAAGAAAAGATATGAAGCTGAGAGAGAGGAAAGTTCCAGCTTCCAAAATTCGCGAATATCACATCATGCATCTACCCACTTTACAAGCCTTTTCTATGTCAGACTATAACAGCAGAGTCTGACGCGTGCTTTGCAAAAGTAAACCTAGCATGTCAAGAAAACGAAGGCCATGTTAGCCTCAAATGCTTGAGTACCTCTCCTCAATTTCACTAATTCATGTAAAAAGGGAAAGGGAAGTATGAAAAATGCTTGAGAAAGAAAAAAATCGTTATTTCAAGGATCGTAAGCGAAAACTGCTGGGAAATTGAAAACCTTTTCTCGTGAGATTCCCAAGGGACCTTCCTCGCGAAAGCAGCCCCACAATCAACCAAGTAAAAAGTTTTCAAGGTCGATTCTGATAAAGATTTTACCTGAAACTCTACAGACACTTGGCACCGTTTATTTTTGAATGATGTGAGCTGGAAGTAGCCCCCGTTGTCCCGCCCGCACCCGAAGACGAGGAGGAAGGGGGCGTGGACATTGATCCACTTCGTTGCTGTTGCTGCTGTTGTGTTTGCATAAGCCGAGCGAATTCTTGGAAGTTGATGCGACCGTCTCCATCTAAATCGGCCTCTTCAATCATCGAGCGAACCTCGTGGTCTGTCAAAGGTTCGCCTAAATTATTCATGGTCAGCCTGTAGGGCAAAAGGAAGAAGATCAATTCGCATTTTGTAGGTGTACTACCCAAAGTCCGAAACTTATAGGGCAATGTTTTAGAAAGCTTCTCGTGGAGGCGGCCTAACTAAAGATATTGCCAACTTATTATATGACGAAACTCTCTCTCGCTTCGTCCGCGCGTCCCTTTCCCTTTGATCACAGCTTTATTGCACTTCAAAAGGCTTGTTTCAGCATTAGCCCTTTATTACAGTGTTTGAAAATGAGAATAAATGTCTCATTTACGGTTTACGTAATCAATGGAGACGTTTTGTGACGTTTTTTAAATACTACATACTCCAAGCCTAATCAAAAATCCATTTGGACTTTAATCTTCATTCTACATAAAGCATAAGTTGTCTCTTTTCTCTTCATCTCCTTTCGTCTGCTGCTGTTCGATGAATCTTCGATGCACTTTAAAGGAGAGCAGCGTTGCATTTTAAGATCCTACTTTAGCGCCTGGCGACAGCTGAGCCCGGCATGAAAACTAAAAGCCAAGATGATGAAAAGAATGTGATTTTTTATGGTATAAAAAAGATAAGGAAATTGATTGCTGTTCAATCATATTCTACGTTAGGTAGTGAGGCTTTTGAAGACAAATGTTCTTGGATGTTGGTGCACATTTTTTGATGCATTTCCAGACTTCCAGTCACTCGCAATCTGTAGATCAAGGGTAAGAAATTTCCTTCCTTAGCCAAAGGACATGCTTAGTTGCCCCTAACATTTTCTACCTCGATATAGCAATACTTAGGAGACCTAGGTAAAAAAGGACAATAGAAATGAGGTTATCAGGATCCTTTTTTAGTATCAATGACAAATGACGCAGAATATAGTAGTCTTCAGAGAACTCTTTTTCTACACATGTACCTCCTCCAGACTAGTAATCCAATCATTTTGCACCTATATGTATCTATATCTGATTAGGCTTCTTTGAGCCGAATTACCTGAGCTCTTCTACTGAAATGTAGCCGTCACCATCACGATCAAAGACACGGAAGGCATGCATAACGTCCTCATCAACTTGAGATGACTTTTTGACCATCATCTCAATGAACTCATTGAAATCAATGGCTCCATTGCTGTTCTTATCCACATTACGAATCATGTCTTTGAGCTCGTCATCCGTCGGGTTCAAACCGTGGTTCCGCATCACCCGACCCAGTTCATGCACTGTGATTTCACCGTCGTGGTCAGCGTCAAAAAGCGAAAATGCCTCCTTTAGACAGTCCAGTTCTGCGTCCGTCAGCTGGGTCGGATCACTTGTACTGAAGCTGTCCGAATTAGCCATCATGGCCATGACGTCGTCTATGGTAGGCTTTGCAGGTGGCATTTAATATGCAGAGAGGGTTCCCGGGTCTGAAAATTAGGGGAAAATGATTAGATGTCACCAACAAATATTCATTCACAACTTTGAAGAAGTTCAAGGATTGTTTTTTAACGTGGAAAAGTCGTTGGACTAGACAGCAGCAGACAGGAGGCAATCAAATGGTGTGTTAGTGACAAGACAAGAGGGTCTGACTTGTCTAGCTTGTAATCGTTGGATATCCTGCTGCCATGCCAGCTTGGCAGCTGCTGCATTCAGCACAAATAAGCATTGAATCGTGCTGATATGCCTCCAGCTGTCAGTGGTGACCAAGATTGATCCTATACTGAAGGCCGCAAGGCCAAACAAAATGAGAAAATTTCAGTCTCACAAGCTTTGAGAGATATATGAAAGCAGTTCCAGTTCCATCCTCCTCTTCAAACTTACTTTCTTCTAGAAACCAAGTTCTAGAATCCAAATCTCTACTATGCTACAACTGCTTTAGATTCCAATCTTTCATGGACTTTTTATGCAAAGATTCCACTACAGTACTACACACTACCGTTGAAGTAGTACTGACTTTCACTAACGTGACCTTGAATTTTACAACCCCATTAAATGAAAGTTCCGCGATGTCATACGGCACACTACTATATACTAAAAGGAGGGCGAAGCGGGCCACGGTGGCGGCTAAAAAAGCAAAACAGCAACTTTTTGACAGTCATTTTTTATGTATTCTGATTCTGATGAAAATATAGTCCAAACCCCGACAAAATGGGGGCCTACATGCTTCTGGTGTCCCTTGGGTGTATAAGAAAGCAAAGCACGCGAATAAAAGCCTCGCTATTTCTTTTTATACTTTTTTCAAAGCTGGCGAGTAGAGTGGCTCGCACTACAAATCTAGAAAGCATTTGGTGATTTTGTACTTATCCTCAAGTCTCATGGGAGAGCAATAGATCAATTTACTTGGAGGAGGTAATCTTTCGAGTCGTTCTATAAAAAGCGTTTTTGAGGAGCCCTTATCGCCCTTATTCTCAAATAGGATGTGATGACCATTGTATCATCAGATGAGAAATTGCTTGGTGCAGCTGAGAGCTTACTAACGAATGCACCAGAAAAAGGCATCTAACCATCCATTTTTATACATAAGGGAGACTAGGGGAGCATGAGGCCTTTTTTGTGTGGCATAAAGGCCTACAGTAGCTTTGAAAACAACATAATGTGAAACATGCAAACGAGATGCATCAATGAAAAACCGAAAATTTATTTAGAAGCTTAGAAAGGCAATAAACAGATTTGCGCTATAGAAATAAACACGTCACGTGCTTTGTAGTAATATGGAAAAAAAACGAATTTTGTTTCAAGTACTACTGATGAGTCTACGTAGGTATGTAGACACTTTTAAAGTCTTTTGCTGTATTGTATCCGGCCTTGAGCTTTGGCATTTGTTTACATTCGTTTTTAAGACCATTTGTTTTCCTTGCTGTCCTTCTATTCTTGCTTCTGCATCATCCTTGTCTCTCTCTCTGTCTTCTCTCACATTTTCAATTTACTTACCTTCACAGCAGTAGCAAAAGGAGAATGCAAAAATGACTGTGACGGATGCATTAACAGAGAAGAAGGAAGGAAGGCCTTCTTGCGAGAAGAGGTCCTTACTCGAGTCAAGCAACGAAAAGAGAGGAGAACGAGGCAGCTACTGACAATAAAGTGACCACAAGAAGGGAAGTTCCATTTTCTTTAAAGCTACTTTAAGGATTTGATTAGGTACTCTTGCTTCCCCTATCTCTCCAGAACGGAGACCCAGAATACCAGCACAACATTGAATATGAATTTGCCTACCTGACAGTAGTAAAAACCTTCCGACAATCCTTTTTGGAGGTGCAACGCAGTAGAACTGTGCGTAATATTTGAGTGCAATTGAAGCCAGGAAAATCTGGCAAGTTTCCAGTGTCAAAGCCTGAAGTCTACTCCCTCCTTACCGAGCTCCTGCTTCGACTTTTAGAGCTAGCGGCCTACTCTAAAAAGCTGCTTTTTAATTCGAAGGCTACAAAAGCCTTGGATATATCAGCCGGCCTTGGACAGAACAAGAACAAGCGTATGTCCTGACCTTGATTCAAATGACAATTCAAAGCCTCATTTTTTGGGTTTCATGCGTTTCCCAAGTTTTTTTTTTTTTTTCGTTTTCTAGAAGTCTAAAGGAGCCAGAAAGAACTGCACAGGGGAGCTGCTGCTACTGGGGTAATCCTTTGGGATCATGTAAAAGGGGGACCAAAAAAGGAGCTTGTTTCCCAGGAAGGGAAAAAGTCCCCCTTTTAAAGTTTGGCTTCTTTCTTGGCTTACAAGGAAAAAGTTTAAGGTTGACATCCCTTCTTTCCCAAGACTTCTTTCTATTTTTTTAAAGTGAAAAACGAGAATTGCACTTAAAAGTTTAGATGATGATGGTTTCACCGCTTTCCGCGCGCCGCGGTTTTTGGCCACCAAAGACAGAGAAAAGGCGACGTAAATATTTTAAGGCAAAAGTCCATCCAAAAGAGTTTGAAAAGTTCTAGTGTGGAAAATGCATTGTGGTTGGTTCTTCCCTTCGCGCGCGCGAAAGAGTCAAAGACTTCTCTACCTTGGCCATTCTTCAAGTGCAATATCACATCAAACGACCTCATTGAAGTTAATGAACTCATTTCCCCCAATGCTGTGAAGCTCTTTGCAGCTCTAAAAAGTTTTTTGATGAAAAATGGACAGTAAAACTTGTTAGCCAACTGTGTCCTACATGTTGTGTGTTTAGTTTAGAAAGGCCTAAGGCGGACAACTAACAGTAGCAGTGAAAAAATATGTCCTATCCTACACTCAAGGATGTAGGCAAATCAATGTGAGAGAGAGAGAGAAAAAAATCTACTCCCCTACTTTCGCACACATGACTTCTTTTTAGTCTTACTTTGCAAAAAAATGTTGGATTTTTATCTTAAACGCTTTTAGATGCAATGATGATGATCATAGCTAGAGATGAGAGGTAGACTGAAATCTAGACAGCAGGTATGCCATCAAGAGGACAGTTTATGCATAAACATTGCTGCTGCTGTAGTAGTATACATTTGAAAAATGTGCTACTAAAATAAAAAGTTAAATTGGTCATGCTAGGCTACGCGTATATTGAACTTGACGAACTTCATTTAGCCTTTGCTCCTCAACAAAATCTGTTGTACCCCATTTGACTTCCATCATGTTGTAGGAAAATGTATCGTTTGCTTTCAAGATGAGATACATCTCTTTTAAAATGCTACTGCGGATTTGCAGTGGGACATAAAACAAGGCCAAGCGTTGCATTTGTTTTGCCTTCTTGGTAAAACTAAAATTAAAGTAGATTTATTACTTTGCATCCTGCAGTAGCAGCTCTTCTTCGTTATTTTTCAACAAATATTGTTGCTGCTCGTCCCAAGGGAATTTCTTTACGCAAACGTGGTGAGAAACTAAAATTTTCAAGTTTGGCCAAAAGCTGATGTGCTTTTCAACTGACTAGAAAACTAAGTTTGGAAAAAATTGATGCATTTTCCCATCCTTTTTGATAGTATGCAGAAAACGAACGTTAATCAAGTTTGAGGGCTAATCAAAAAATGCTTCCTATGTAGAATCTATGGCCACCCATCCGGCTCTGCTCACATCTCTGCCTCACTAATCTTCGAAAAAACAGCTGTAAATGAGGTGCAAACGAATGCTTTTTTACCATGAGACAAATCATAGAAAGCTTAAGTACAACATAAGACTGACCCTCGAAGTTTTAGGAACGCCCTAGGAACTACTGCTACTGACTGCTGCTGCTCTGCTGCTTTCGTGAAATTCAAAAAAGAATCACTCAACGGATAAAAGAAAGTTTTAAATTACATGCATCCTTCAACAAAGGAAAAACTCTTTAACGAGGCTTTGAATTACTACAAACGAGATCTGCTGTGCCCTCCTACGACGCTCAATATGTACTGTGATAAAATACATGCGTCATTCTACGTTCGAAACAAATTGCGTCTTAGCAGCTGCTGCTTCGGAATTGTTATTTTTGTGGGTCTATGCCTAATTTATCGGTATGGTTGCCTGCTAAGTATTTGAATTGTGTCCATATTTAACACGAAATGTCATTTTACATGCCCTTACAAATAGTCTTCGTAAAAGGAATTGAATAAGAGCAAAGCGAGCTATACTCTTTGTCTTTACTTTGCTTTACGTTGTCAATATGTGCGTAGATTATGCGTAAGTAATGATCTGATGACATATCACAGAATATGTAACTTCAAGCAAAGTTACGGATTCATCATTCACCAAATCTGTCACTTTTTCATGCATGAAATCTGACGGTCAGAAATAGTGAATCCTAAATAATCTATGACGACGATGACGACGACGAGGAAGCGCATCCCCAGTTTCCTCATGAATATAAACAAGCCAAAATTAGTTTCTTCCCAACACTAGGGATGCTATGCTGTGTGATGGCATTCTCATACTTTTTTATCGTCATGACAATACTGGTACAGGAAAGTCCTTCAGATTATTAGACATATGTGCTCAAGCCCTAATATCCGCTGCTGCTGCATATCATAGCAGGGAAAGAGAGCTAGCTCGTCGTTGATTCTCAACTAGTCAACTAGAAGAAAGCAATTACCTTTAGCGTAGCTTGAATTACCTTCTTTGAGGATGATCTAAAAAAATCCCCAATTTACGATTCAATTGACAACTACCTATTACCTAGGCATTAGGCAAACAGAAACCGACTCAAATGGACAAACACTTTCAAAACTAAATAGTATTTCTGTTGAGAAGGCCATGAAAGAAAACATGTTTCAAAAATGTCCCACATAATTTCATCGTTTTTCAAGCGCACGTGAAGTTCCCCTTAACATATTCTTCGATTTGCGGTTCTAGAGAAAATGTACGTACCTGTTGGTGTCCACATAAGGATTTTGGCACAAGATAGTCTAAGGCAATGAGTTTACATGTGTTCGATTAATGATGCACTGACAATCAAATAAGAGAGGTAGCAGGACGCAGGTCTCACATAAGGGCCCTTTGGAGTGTAACTGAAGATCCCAGAGAAGAAGAAGAAGGCCGCGGCACCTTCGTTGTTACTGTGCCGCTGCACGTAACGAGGGCGCTCGAGGCCTTCCTTTTGGTAGAAGGCAGAACCAGCCGAAGCCGGAGTCCGTCATTTACTTGGCAACAGTAGTAGGAAAGGCCTTAGTATAGCTAGCAGGCTTACTTTATGTAAGTTCCTATAGGTCAGCAATTTTCATGTCCTTTGCTCGGGGTATCTAGGAGGCGTGAGGATTAAAACGTTATTCTTAATGACATATCAAGACTCTAAGTATACAACTATGCATGACATGCTCGCATGAGTGTACACTGTACATACGAGTGTATGTACACAGTGCACTACATCCATGGTAGGATGATAGGATGGATGGCAACAAATTGTGTAGGACAAGGTGATCAGACCTAATATTTTCCAGGTTCCGTACTAGCAACTCTGCTGAGCAGAAAGGGCCTTCTTTTAAAAGCATGCACTAGTTCAGAGGAGGAGGAGAGGAGAAGGTTTTCAAACCACTGTGTTGTGTGCTCAGTGCATGATAGAGGAAAGAAAGAAAGAAAGGCTATGAAGTAAAAGCGCCGCGCATGCTTTTCTCTGCTGTCAGAGCCGCATCTTGTGAGATTAGTTGACGTATGTCACATCACAATTACTATGTATATTCTCCTTTTGAAAAGGATACGTAGTTATGTATTATGAAATGTAGGCTGCTTTCTAATCTTTGCAGAAGACAAAGCATTTATATCATTACAAAGAGAAAGAAAGTTGAATGAAAGATTGCGCAATTCTGCAGAAAAGGCTAGGAGCAGTAGTATGTAGTAGCATTGCGCAAATTCCACGCAGAATTTTTGTTTTTGTCGTCATCTTCATTTCCTACTACAGCTTTCACTGCTGGCCTATCCTCTTCTTCGGGCTCACAGAGATAGAAAGCCACTCCAATAAAGTATATTGCTTTGCTGTTTGATTGTTAGCAGTGACCAATTTCGTTTTGTGTAAAAAGTGACTCGACCAGTATGAAACAGCAAGTCACTGTCCTGCATTAGTCACAACTTTTTCGAAAACTTTATCATTATCATTCTGTGGCTAATTACTACGGTGGTAATCCTGCTTTCACTTTAGTACAATAATATCATTCAAAGTAAATATTACATTACCGAATACTTACACGTTATCTGCGTTGGTAAGCATTTTACATAGCAACAAAGCCTCTGCTGCAGATGATAGGTCTTTCGATAACTTGTCCTTTCTGGCCTAACGGAATTATGAAGACAAAGAAACTTCTTTCACACAAAGTTACCAATCATCTTGTTTGCTGTCCGAATCAGGAAAAATACTATTACATCCTCATCCATCCTCTTGATAAGATTTACTTTTGAACTTGCAAAGATTCTGTTAAGGACTGAAGGTCGTCCGAACGAATAAACTAAGTACTACAACCTAGAATGGAATCCTAGCATCATATAGTATGGCTTGCGGGGGCTAACGCAATCTTTTCTTCTTTTGTCAGGACTTTGGAAAGTTGACGTTATCATCTCTCTGCAAAAGCTATTTGGTGGCATGGATGGCGGTGGAATAGTAGTAGGAATGCAGGAGCAAGAAAAAAAAATCCAATCTCGTATACTAAGGATTTCTTTTCTGATTTGTGATATTCTACATAGACTCGATAAAGAAAAGAAGAGTTAGTTGTGCATTTTCTTTATTCTATTTCTCATCATTCTGGAGCCCATGGAACATAACAATGCTGCTGTGAAATTCTGTAAAGATAGCAAAAAAGACGGCTTATATTCAGTATTCACAGACACTGCTTTTAAAAAGTTATGGATGTAAAAACACTTCAAAGCAAAGAAACGACACAACTCAATTTTTCGTGCGTGCTTTCGTTATGCATTTTTTGGGGACGGGTTGTACATTTTCGCCATCTGCAAGGGGCGTGACTAATTCTTTCTTTTGATGTGTGTAAGACGCATAAAGTGAACAACGTTTCAAGCTCGTCTCCACTTTCCAAGTGAAGGCAAAAAAGGCCGATGCCGCCGGGTTTCATCAATTCCCATTCCAGTCATGTGTCAGAAAGTTGCCAACAGGAAGGAAAAGTGGGAAATCGAATATTTGCTGTCTGCTTCACCAGCAGTTCCTGCTCTATCCTCTCCTCTGCAATCCACGAAAGCTCTTGATAAAAATGTCCACTTCTTCTTCTTTATCTTCGAGGAAGATCGACCTTTAAACATAGACGACCAGATGATGGTCAATGTCAATTTTTAGAAAGCCCACCCACCAACCAAATGAGACCCTTCTTGGATTGCTTGACCAAAGTGTTCTTCTTTTTCCAAAGAAAGTGTCTACTTACTACGCACGTAACTGGAGGAAGTTTTTCCCACCATTCCATTTCCTATTTGAGTGAGCCATTGAAATAAATGGTTGCTGCAACAGCTGGGAAGATAAATTGCTCTTGTCATCAGACTGGAAAGGTCCGCTCACAACGGATAACCTTGCCTGCCTCCTGATGCCTCTTGTAGTATGTTTGTTGCTAGGTATTATTACATAGTATATAGTGTATTGTAGCACTAGGGCTTTTGCTAGGCAATAAAGCTGGATACACAAAGAAACAAAAACGATGAAGAAGATAAACTTTGTCTTTTGAAATGTTGTATTTTCTTCCCTTACAGTTTTCCCTTGGGAGTAGATGTGTCACAGCCTCAAATTGATGCATTGAGAGATTAATGCTCTTGCTCTCTCTCTCTCTCTCAGCTCAGTCTACTTTTAGACAACAAAAGAAATAGAGTTGTATTGGGAGTGTAGAAGCTCAATACTTCTAAGCTTAGTATCATTCTTTCCTCGGGTATTACTTCGATGGATTTATAGCTTTCAATATCCTTCTTTTGTAACAAAGTTGGAGTACAAAATACATTTACCTAAGCTCCTCTTTAACTGAAACAAGCTTTCATGCTTCCTTCGAGAGAGTAACAACCGAAGCATACATATATTTATGGCACACACAAGTACATACTAATTATGCTAAGAATAGTAGGAGAAAGAAAGATGTGAGGGCTTTCTAAGCCTTTCCAGTGTTGCGAAAGACTAGAATGAAACCGTAATTGGTTAAAGAACTTGGACCACCTTGAAAGTTTATAACAAGCTTTGGTGCTTTGAAAAATATTGGAATTGGCTTCAAAGTTCAAAGCCAGAAAGTACACATAAAGTTGAGACTTTTGGTTTTAGGTAGATACTAAAAACATTTAGGATTTCATAAGCTAAATAATAGGTTTTTAAAAATCAAGCTCGTACACATAGGCAGTTTTTCATAACATCCAATAAGTACCAGTCACCGCAGCCACCAATATATGCTATAGGCTTTCACTTTTTATGATTGCTCCCATGGGCCAAAACGCGTTCCAATGTTATCAGTTCTTTTCTAGATGTTTTAATGACTTTAAAGGCCTTAAAAAACACACAAAGGTATTTCGAGGCGGAAGATCAGAGAGTGGCCTTTTTTAGAACCCAACAAAGGCTTTCACTTGTGTAAATCACCAATTACGGGAAACTTTCTCAGATCAGCTACCCATTTCATTGTATACTAGACAAAAACGAAAAGAAAGTCATTTTATTTTGCAAGAATGTACTTATTTATTTGATAAATATAGTAAATATAGTTATGTATTTTTTAGAGTTGAATAAAGAGGTTTAGTGAGGTAAACTTAAAAGTTGCTTTATAATTGCAAGAAAGCATGTATTTCATGAAAAATTCAAGATATGAAAGGCCATGAAACAAGATTTTGTCAATCCTGTTTAAGGGCCTTTCAAGCGAAGGCTACTCTATTCAAAGTCCAACCGCCAGTCCATATCTAACTCAGGCTGATCATATTGGATGTCATCTTCATAAAATCTGTCATCATAGCGATCACTATAGCGATCACGTTTAGAAATCTTGATTTCATCACCACTTTGGTCAAATTCATCATTGATGTCATTGTCTCTATCTCCGGCTGGAGGAGGTCCTTTAGGCGTTCCAGAGTCATCAGCTGTGAAATAGTCAAGAACATCTTGGTCAACTGAGTCATCTTCTGGTAGGGCGTTTTGGAAAATGTCTACTGGAGTTTGAACATCACTTCGGGGAGTTCTGCTTTGATCTGCTGGAATACACTGATGTTTTAGACAGTAGTAATTTTGCCTACCATCATTATGGCACTTTGTTCCATCAGGAAAGTAAAGGTTGATTCCATCAGCTTCAGTAAAGTATGGTTGAGGTGAAAACCATTCAGAAGACCGTACCTGAGCACAGAAAATAGTGCATGCATGTTCAGGTTTTGAATCAATGTGAGGTTGTTGCCTTCCTTCAGCCATCAGAGATAAACCTAATCTTGTATTTGTGTCCATGTAAATTTGACATTGGTCTGAGGCATAAGCATCTGCAGAGGTTAAACTTTGGCAACTTTGATGGTTTCCACAAGCTCTGACTTCGATTCCTCTACCATAGCAACCACCAACTGTGGCTGCAGGAGCTTGGTCTGGATAAATACAAGTTCTGGTTCTCTTCTCAACACCAACAGAACTGGTAATGCATCCACTAATGCATTTGCCAAATCTTGACCAAGAAGACCATTTGGGTTTGGCATCGGATGTACTGGGAATATTTGATGGTTTTGCCTGGCAACGTCCTTCAATGCACACTTTTTCAGGAGAGCTACCACACCTTGTACCTTCCAATGCTGGTCCTGCTCTAAACCATCCTTTCTTGGATGGACTTCTGCAGTACAATTGAGTACAAATGTTATGCAGATCATTCTCTTTGTGGTCAGTTTTAGCTTCATTATCTCTGATCAGAAATTGACACTGCTTGTCACTTGACCATTGTAGCCCTGGCATATTATGGTATTTCCTGTAATGATCAAACTCTGGGTTTCCATTGCCTTGACCATCAGTCAAACAATCCATTGCCAAACTCCTGACTACATTTCTTGAACATGATGACCATTCAACTTCACCTTTGGTACCTCTGGAAGCAGACATAACAAAACCATTTGAAGCACATCCTGCTGAACCATCATGATGCATACCAAGATTATGACCAATCTCATGGGCCATTACAAAGACAGAAGTAAATCCAGCTGAAGGATAGGGTTTTCCATTTGGCTTGTTTACTCCAATTTCACCAATTACACAATTGAAGGTCTTGTCACAAATGCCAGTTACTGGTGCCAAACCCATGGTAACTAGACTTCCACTTGCTCCAGCATAGAAATCCAAACCAGACATATCTAAAGCAATGTCCCAATGTGATCCTTTGTCATTCAATCCTGCCTGATATTGACAAAAATTGTTCAAATATTTCTCTCTTTCAGCATTGTTTGAAAAAGTCCATCCAGACTGCATTTCTACATGAACTATAACAAAATCAATAACTCTTCCAAGACTTTTGAAGTGATATATGCTTTGAACTCCATTCATGAAGGCAAGAATCATGTTTTGGACTTTGTTTTCTTCTCTGTAGAATTGCAGGTAATTTCTAAAGGCTTGTGGATCCATGAAAACAGCAGTTTCAATTGTCAAGTCACTTGAGCCCCTCTTACTTTTCCCATTTGATCTTTTATTCTTTACAGATTCCACCTGGGTCAAATCTGGTGCTGTAAGGTGTTCATCAAAGTCTGGTAACTCACTAATGGGCTTTCTTGTGATTACATGCAATAAAGAATCATCTTGGTGTATTTCACCTAACATTTCATGGTACTTCTGGTTCAATGGTTTGATTTCAAAAATACTTTCTTTGTGTAAGAGATGACCTGTGTACATGTTATCACAGTTGCTAAGTGCTGCAGACATCTCTTCAGAATTGTGAAGATAATGACAATTGGTGTTAGGAGGCATGCTGACTTCAGTCTTGTTGTTTCCATTGGTCATGAAAACCTTGATACTCTTTGAAAGTAATTTCTTATTCAATTTCATGTCAATTTTTCTACTCACACCAAAAGCTTCAAATGATACAGAGTGGTGATTTGAATCCCCAGATCTTTTGGATTTTCCTTCTTCAGTTTTGATGTTGATGACTTGATACATTAAAGGATCTACTTGATGAGATGATTGGACACCAAAATGATGTGAAAGTTCTAATGGATCCATAGCATTATGAATCCAATTGTTTGATACTTCAATGTTAGCACTAAAAGCTACATGGAGGAGTAGAAGCAGTGTCAACGCCATGTTTCAATGGAAGACTGCTTTCTAAGCCATCAATTGAGGAGAATATTATATGCAATAACTAGACAACTTCCGGCAGATTTTACAGACCAGCATGTTTGTATCTTATGTGGGAATCATCTCCTAAACTTCTTTCTGGCCTCAAAAAATAAGGTGAAATGCATTACAGGTTCTGTTGTTCCTTTATTCAATACCAAAGATACATTTAGAGTTTGATAATTGATAAAATATATTAATATTTTGTATTGGGTTGAGACTGAACATTAATAACAGTTGATGGTTTAACTGGTTTGACCATAACTAATGAGTTGAACTTTGCCATTACCCAGATAAGTGCAAAATAGGCAATTTCCACGACCGAAAGAACACTGAACCCAAGGCACAATCCCATAGCTCCTCCTACATTTGAAAACAATGTTGGAATGCTCATTTTGGGACTTCGTTTAATGACTTCAACATAGGCTTGGTCAAAGTAGACCCCAATGTAAATAACATTGTCCTGTACGTACTTCAACAATTCAGGGTATCCCACTGATTGGGTGTAATTATCCCCATCCAATTCCTTGAGACACTTGCAAATGTTGGGATACATTACATCAATCATTTCTCTTTTGAAACTGGTACAACTCTCTTCCAACTTTCTCAATACTCGAACTTGAATTTGAGAAGATCGCTCCAATAATTTCAATGTAGTAGCAGTTGTTCTGATGGACTGATCATTGCAATTCACCAAGCAAGTGTGTTTTCTTCCTCTTGAAATGAAACTGAGTTCGCCTCCAATGGTAAGATTTGCAATTGCTGTTGTCAGACATTCCATTTTCTTACCTTCACAGTATTCATACAGATTTGGTTTGCTCTTTACAATGAAATGACTGCAATTACAGATTTCTTCAATTTTTTGAAAGTAAGCTTCCATTAAGCAGTTATCAATAGAGTACCTAAACCAATGAGAAGGAAAGTGATCTAGTTCAACTTCACTATCAAAGTAACATTTTCTTTTGGTTGCATCCAGTCTGATGCTTTCACTTGTTTTGGTTATCTTGGAGGATACTTTAATCTTCAAAAATTCACCTGGCATAACATCAATCCCATTGAATTCTGATAGTTCAGTATCTAAAGGATGTGCCAGACCTACTTTGTATCCATTTGTGTAATACCTTTCGATGTCATCCCAAAATTCACCATCAATTGCAAGTACAACTCCATTTGACTTTCCTCCCTTTACCATTGGTTTGACAAAGCTTTTTAGACTTTTTTCCCCTCCAGTTGGAAATTCATAGAATGGGAGAAACCAATTTCTTCTTTCATCATCTGAACCATAGCTTCCACCATAGTGTAAGATGCCTTTTTCACGACCCTCAATATTCATCAAGAAGTCACGAACTTGTGTGAACCCAAAGATTTTGCCAAAGTATCCTCTTTTTGAGACATGAACAGCATTCATTTCTTCCTCCAACTCCTGTTCATTCATCAGCTGAATTGAATGGTTGTGGTAAAGTGTAGTTTTACCTTCGAAGTTGAGCATGACATATTTGTTTTCATTTATGAATCTTTGAACCATTTGCTTTGAAAAATTAGACACCATCCACGTGGACAATTTTTCCTCTTCTCCAGCTTCTAAAATTTTGCCTTCCAAATAGTTTTTCATCAGTAGATAGATGTCAAACAGTGGTTGAAATGATTCTAAGCTGTCAAATGTGTGATTTTTCCATTTTGGATCAAGTTTCAACCATTGTGCCAAAACAGACTTTCTATATTGTGCTCGTTTGGATAGATATATGGCTGGAAAATAGACTTGATCCATAGATTCAGCCATTGATTCCACATTGTATTCCACCTCATTCACATATTCTGAAATGTTTCCCATAGTCAGAATAACCAATGAAGTAGATGCTAAGAAAATGGCACTCAACCAAAAAAGCATTGAAGGCTTTTTAAATCCGCCTAGGGCCATGATTCCCCATCCATGAAGACTGGTATTTTCACAAAACTCTTTGAACCCAATGGAGTTACCATTGCTAGGGCAATTCATGACTATCTGAGGACACGACTACTCATCGAGTGTCACTTAAGGTGAGCACATTCGTTAGTCAAAAAAGTGACAGGTGTACTATTAACCACAAATATGAATAGTAATCGTTTTACAGAGTGGTTTTAAAACATGTTTCCCATGGGGCGGTGGTATGTACACTGTGGGTGGGCCTTACCTTACAAACTGTCAGACCTGTCAAGAAACATGTACCTAAAATGGTTCATCTATAGAGCAGGTAGAGAATTTCTGATACAGCACGCAAACCAAAAGTCATACATAATTGCAGTACAAACTTTATTTGTCTAAGTCATCCAGTGCAAATTCATCAAATGTTTGAGAAATAGTGTCATGTGATTTTCTACTGTGTTCGTCATTCAATTGGATTTCTCCAGGCAAGGCATTTTGAAACAAGTCCATATCGTTCATGATGTTCAACAATCGTGGTTGTCCAGGGGTTACACAATTATTTTTCAAGCAATAGTAGTCTCTTGAGCCATCATTGTGACACCATGTTCCATCAGGAAAATACAAAGAAATGTCATCTGAATTGACCAGATATTCTTGCGGATTGAACCATTCTCCATTCATAAATCGTTGACAGTAGATGGTACAGGCTTTTCTGGAATCTTGACTTGAATGTGAAAATTGCTTTCCCTTTCCGCTCAAATCTAACTTTAACCTTCTTGACTTAGTTCTGTAATTTTCACAAGATGTAGAAGCAAAGCCATAAGGAGAATAGATTTCTTTGCAGCTTGGAAAATCGTTGCAGGGTTGAATATCTACTGCTGGACCTTCACAGTCGTTACTTGATGCCTCTTGCCCTTTCAACTCGCACCTTCTGGTTCTTTTGCGATTTCCCAGACTACTAGAAATACAACCATCTTGGCATGGACCAAAAGAAGACCATGCAGACCACTGTGGTGTTGCTGGGTCAACCATTGGTACTCCAGATTTGTGAACGCATTGACCTTCAAAACATATTTTGTCATGATTCCTTCTATCACATCTTGTACCAGTTAATGCAGGACCAGAACTGAAAAATCCTACTTTGGTTGGACTTTTGCAATACATTTGACTACATATGCCAAAATTAACATCTGGAGGATAATAAGTCCTTGCCTCATTATCCCTCAACAGAAACTGACATTGTTCATCACTTGACCAATACATTCCAGGAAAGTTTTTAAACTTTGACTCATGATCCCATTCATGTTTGTAATCAGAAGTTGACTCCTTCAAACATTGAAATTGTAATTGGTTAATGACTTTCCTAGAACAGTGAGACCATAGAGTCTCTTCATGAGTTCCTCTTGATGCTGACATGATAAAACCATTTGATTCACAACCAACATTACCATCATGGTGCATGCCCAAATTATGGCCAATCTCATGAGCCATTACAAAAACTGAAGTGAATCCTGTGGAAGGGTAGGGTTTGCCTGCTTGATTTCTCACTCCCAATTCCCCAATGAGACAATCTGAGGTTGGAACACATACTCCTCCTACATAAGCAAGGCCCATTGTTCCAGGGAAACCATTTGTGTTATGAAAATCTAAGCCTGATAAGAGCAGGGCCATGTCCCAGTGATGTGGATCTGCATCTGTTCCAGTATTTCTTTGGACTTGATAATCACAAAATGATTCAAGTAAGTCTCCTTGCAAACCATTAAAATTGTTGTAAGGGTCGTTTGCCATCATCTCCAAATGAACAATTTTGAAAGCAACTTTCCTTCCTAAACTTGGCTGATAATACAATGCTTGCACTCCATTTACAAACGCTAAGATCATGTTCAGCACTTTGCTTTCATCATGATAGTAATTCATGTAAGCTTGATAAGCAGCTCTATCAAGAAAAATTCCCAATTCAACTGTCAAGTCTCCATCGCCAGATCTTTTGTCCATTTTTCTCTCCTTCATGTCCTGAGGATACAAATTGTCCAAATCAAAGTCTTCATTGCTAGATTGTTGTTTCGAATGCTTGGTCACAATATGCAAAGTTTCGTTGTTTGTTGAATTTTTCCATGGATTTATTTTTAACAAGGTTCCATTTTTCTCTGCGTGAATTAGAAAGCCCACGTATCCGTTTCCGTCTTCGCAGTTTTGTAAAACGCCACTTAAATCTTCATTTGAAGGAAAATAGTGACAGTTCGAACTGTTGTAATTCAAAAGTCTTGATTGATTTCCATTTGAGACTACCAAATTAGCATCTTGAGTAAGCAAATGGGAAGGCTCACCGAGAGAAAGCAATTGGTTACTAACTATGAATTCTTCCTTAATCAAAACTACTTCATAACTTTCAGGATTGACTTTCCTTGGATCTTCTACTCCAAAATGAAGTTTCAAATCTTTTGGGTCCATTTGATGATGAAGCCAATTGTTGTAATCTTGCGTGCCAAACACCCAAGGGACCGGAAGGAGAGCAAACAATACAGTTAACACCAACATTTTGCTATCAAATGAATACAGAATACAGATAGAGACCTGATTCTTATGCTTCCGGCGGCAGGTACCCTTATATTCTGTCAAAAACGTTGAAAAACGTACTTTCTCATATCTCAACATCCGTTGTCACATCATTATAGGAAAAGCTTTGTTAACGAATACTTCTAACTGCGTAGCATTCTAGCCAAATATTTCCTTCACTACTAAAGTATCCTTCAACATGGATGTTGGAATCTTAAACGCAACTTTTAATTCACATTTAGTTGTGATCGAAGTAGAATTCATTACATCAGTGAGCAAAGAGGTGTCTCTTATTCTTACAATCATTGGCCTGACTTTGTTTCCAATAAGTTATCTCCTCATATTTGGCATAATTAAGTATGAATACGATGGTGGAGACCCACAAAAGAGAAGTGTTTTCAATCGATTGGTGTCTGCTCTGTTTTTTTCAATTGGCCTATGTGCTTCCTTTGCCAATGTCAGCAGAATTTTGAGATGTTGGATTGGTCCCTTGGGACATACATCTGGGATCATTTTTGCTCTTGTATGGCGATTTCTTATTTTTCTAAGTGGATTTCTCATGATTAGCATATTGGGTTTCAAAATCTTAGGTCATTTTAAACCATCTTTAATGAAGAAGGGAACAAACGATGATTTTTGGGCAGTGACAATTTGTGTCATTGATATTCTATTTGCCAGTATTTTTCCATTAGTTGATTGGTTCACTTTCCCATCCGATGTTTTTCCTATCATGTATTACTTCATTTCAGGAGAAGCGGATTTTGCATCTGCCAAAACACGCCAGTAAGTGTATTTTAAATGCTTTAAATGTATTTACTATTTAGTAATATGAAATTGATCGATGATTATTTTCTTCAGAGGAGCATTGCAAGCCATTAGCGTAATCTTGTTATTGTTATCGTTCATGGATATGATACTCAAAGTGACCAAACCTAACAATGAAGAAGTCGAAAATCAAGTGTTTTTGAACAATATAGTTCACAACCCTGCAGTCATAAGTAATTTGCAAACGGTTCTTTTCATTGTAGTCATAATTATGGCAAGTTTACTCAAAATGCTTTCTAAACGAAAGGGTTTGAATGTGTACGTCATAGCATCGACATTGGCTTCACTATGTGTGTACCTTATTGCACCTATGCTAATTTATGCCTTCAACTCAAACCTTCGAAAGTATTGGTATGAAAAGATGCCAAATTGTTTAAGATCAAATCATGTGGTTCCAAATTCTATTGGCCAAGAGATTGAGCTGACTCCAATCCAAAGATACTGAGGCACTTTCCTTTCCCATTTATTGATAAAACTTTCATTTTCATTTGCACCACAGCACTTTCAAAATGTCTTTGCAAACCACCAAAGGTTTGTCCAAAATTGTGGGGCTAACCCAAGTTTCGAAGGTAAAACATCTTCCTTATTCTGATAAGAAATGATTACCTAGCTAAATATTATCTTTCAGGCTGGTCTCAAAGCCTTGAAGGAAAGAAAATCTACCAAACTTTCCAGTGAAGTTACTGAAGATGATTCAGAGAAGTTACCTGACGTCGCACCCGATGATGACGAAGTTTTTGAACCCACACCAATTCCAGAAGAACCTGAAGAAGGAAAAGTAGCTGATGGAGAAGCCAAAACGGAATCAGGTGATGCAAAAACTCCCCTTGGCTCCGTTGGAGTAGAAACTAAAACATCACCGACAACTGAGGCACCAAAGGAGGAAATCATCAAACGTGGTTTCGCGGGTTTCCGAAAATTTGCTACGGAAATGGACACTCAAAAGCCCAAAGATGACAGCGGCCCTTCAACTCCCAAGAGGAAAGAAGCATTAGTGCAGCAATATTATGCCTTGATGAAGGAAAAACGGGACTTGCGAAAAAGGAACGCACAGGCACAAACAAATATTTGTCAGTATTTGCGAAAGCACAATATTGATCTCTTTTCTCACATGGGGGCTGATAAATCCCAGGTATACTATAAATCTCTAGCAGCAGGCTATTGACCTCGTTACTATACTCTTTTTTAGAGCTTTCTAACCAATTGATGCTCCTATAAATCGATATCAAATCGGCTTTTAAAAAAGCTCACTTTTAGTATTTATCACTTTCGACCTGGGGCTTCGCTCACACATTTGTGGGTTTAAAATGCAGAATTTTCTCCGCATCCAATGAACAACTTTTTCTCATCATTTTTTTCTAGGGTCAATTACGAGAAGAATATGCTGAAATGGTTGACCGAATCGAAGAATTAGCCGATTTCAAAGACGAAGAAACGCAACAGTAAGTACCATACTTATAATTTTCTAAATAACGCAAAGTTGTTCGAAAATTCACGCAACCTCTGCTTTCTGGTATGTACTTGTAGATTTGAAGATCACATGAAGGAAATCAACGGAAAGAAAACTCTGTTGCAAAATGAAATCACTCGATTGAATACGGAAATGTCTAATGTCAAAGTACGTACAGTGAATCAACCGCAATTAGACAAACCTGCCATTCATGCCATGAGTCAAAAAGAAGTTGTAGATAACGTGAAATATCTGGAAAGCCTGGAACAACAAATGCAACCAATTCGTCTAGAATACGTTCAACTTAAACGAGCCTTGGATGCTATCCAAATCAAATACGATAATGTTCTCTATGAACACGAAGAGGATTTGGACCAAACGGAATTAACGGTTGAAAATCAAGTTTTAAGTGACAAAATGCTTGAGACTGAGGATGAATTGGCACGGATGCAACATGTGATGAACAATGATGTTGTCGTTCTGACTCATGTCAAAATGAAACATACCCAATTAGAGACCGTCAATACCAAAATGTTCATGGAAGCTCAAGCTGGAGCGCATAAAATCAAAGAGTTGAAGCAAGAAGAGTGTCGTTTAAAGAAAATCAAGCATCAATTGGAAGAAAAGTATTTGACCTTACAAGAGAATATTGGGCTTTTGGGCAACAAAGCATTGCTGAAAGATTATTCAGATACTTTTATTGATTTGGACAGAGCTCAAGGCCGAGTTGAGTTAGAAATCCCACTGTCACCACAACGTCGAAAGAAAAAGAAAATTACCAAAAGTGCTTGAATTGTACCTAATTTTGATACAAAATACACTTGTAAATCGATGTATGATAGAAGTAGTCGGAATTTATCTTTGTTCTTCAAAAGTCACGCAACTCATCCATTATCTTGATCACAAAACAATGGAAAAAAGGAAAATGCAATTGCGTATAATATGTACAAGAAGCAATTGACTTGAAAGTGTACCCAGGGAGTAACAAAAGTTACTACTCTGAAAAATTGGTCAGAAGAAAAGAAAGCCAACTTAGTAGTGAAAAGACGTATGAAAAAAAAGTTGAGATGATTATATTGATTAAAAGGGAGGAAAGCTCTACGACAACCATTGCTGTGTGCTGCTGCTGCTTCTACGGCAGAAGACCATCAGCTACTACAGCAGCAGAGGAATCAGCAGCTGCTTTCTCAACCAAAATTCTTCCACGTTTGTTGTGTTTCACCTCCTCCCCCAAAATGGATTGTTTGATCAAATTGGACCCAAGCAACGATTTGACTACTCTTTCAGCTAGTCTTAAACATGGCATTGGATGAGGAACCAGAAAATGTCATCGTTCCAGGGCAAGGTCTACGACGAGTCATTCCTTTGTCTATGGTTTCAGCCATTGGGTTTTCCGGTAGGTTTCCTTTGTTCTCAAATGATGTAAACCATTTTTGACTTCTTTTTTGACAAGAAAACAGCTTCATAACACCTAAGTATTCAGTAAGCTGCTGTGGTAATAAGATTTGACTTTTGAACTTTGCATAATCCATAGAGGGTTCTTTTTTTCCTTTGCAGGCTCTGTTGCCAATGGTTTGTTTGTAGACCCAGCTAAGAAAGTCGCCTATTATCCCTTGGGCTCAAGTGTCGTGGTTTGGCCATTTGGTGGAGGACAAAAAGAATTTTTGACCGGACATACCTACTTGATAGGTTCAATTGACTTGTCTAATAGTGGACGGTACTTAGCAACCGGGGAAACCGATGTTGTTGGAACCAAGGTGAGGAGATGCTTAGAAAGCAGTTTTACTAATCGATGTTTAATCATTGTACTTTTTTTCGTTAGGTCCAAGTCATTATATGGGACACCGCAAGCCTAAGACCTGCAGGAAGTCATTTACTCCACCATGCTTCGGTAGCAGCTATTGGAATATCACCCAATGACCGCTACGTGGCTTCGGCCGGAGGACAAGATGACCCTACCATTCTGATTTGGGACATTGTTGCCCAAGCACCTGTTTGCGGTAGGAATCCCGCCTTTTTACTTGCTTTCTAACGATAAATTATAATTTTCTAGTACATGAAGGCTAGCTTCAAATATCAAAGGCGCGACAAAGAAGAAACGAAAGGTTCTTTCTTTTTCGTGCAAAGTATTTTTTCCTTGAATAATTGATGACTTATACCTGCCTAAGCTTGCTAGCTAGCCGTTCAATACTTTTTGTCCTGAGGGTAGTGGTGTTGCTAATATGCTACACTCTACTGATCATTCATTCAGAATTGACCCCCCTTCCAACGCTCGTTAAAACGCCTCCTTCTTTCTTCCTGAGGAGCTCGTGAAATCTATTTACTTTAGGGGTTCTACGTATAATAATCAGATGAGCGTCGTTGCTGCACACTCCTCCCTGAGCTGTTGTTGAACTCAAGCTTGACACTGTTATCACAATTAAAGAATTCCCTTATGCTTTCTCTTTGTTTTTTGGGTGGGTATTTTTCATACCTGCTTCCGCCTACCTCCTCCTTTACGTAAAATTCTGTATTTAATGCTGCTCAAAAATAGCTCCTCTCATGCATCAAATATGCGACCCTCCTTTGTAAAAAGCTAAAAGCCACAATACAAAAAAGGATCAATCAAGGCTGTTGTGTCCTTTCTATGGGCTTGGATATATTTATTTGTCCTTGCATCATCTACAACTTTGTCCTCCTGAACCTATTCTGTTATTCATAAGCCAAGACCAAAAATAGCTAAGAAGAAGATAAACTAATGCTGCTACTGCTGTCTTATCGTGACTGCTACTGCTCTACTATTCCTCCGTTGCAGTATCAGCTACAGCTAATGACTTTCTATCTCCCTTCATTTTGATATGATCTTTAGCCTAATGGAGTGATTACACAAAATTATACATTGCAAGCAACTAAGCACATGCAGAGCAGCAAGCTTTGCACATACTCTTCTTTCCCACCAAAAATAATCAATAGAAAAACCCATAGCAACCCTAAAATAACAACACAAAACCGAGTATAGTAGAACCAAAGGCCAAAAGCCACGTCATGTAAGTTCCCTTCTTTTCCTTAAGGCTCCCCTTGAAATAACAGTAAATGCAACCTCCTGATCCTCTGCTTCACTGTATCTAAATCAAGTATTGTAACGCGAGTAAGCAAAGAAGACTGGGAACTTCCTCAGCTGCCAAGAAAGCCTAACAAGTAAATTCTGTATAGTAAAGATTGCCGATATCCATTGACCTGCTAGCTACTACAACTATGTATGTACCATGATAGACAACATTTTGTTGCACTTCCCAAAAAGTATAGTATTTGAAAATAGTTTTTTGAAACGAAAAAAAGGACTCTTGTTGCCTTGTTCAATGCAAGCGTGCGTTCGCGTCCACGATATCAGAGGCAGCAGCTGGTGCTGTCGAAGCTCGAGGAGGCGAAAAACCGTCGAAGCAGCAGCGCTACTGTAGTTCTGCTGTGCTGCCCTTGCGCTACACTACATTGTACAATGTACATACTACGTACGTACACTAGTAGCTCGCTGGCTTCGCCGGGAAGGTGGCTTTCGTTTCCTTTCGATTTTCGCTTTTTTCCCGCCACAAAACCAGCAACAATTTGGGGCAGTTGTCAGCCAAAAGTGGAAGGAAGAAGAAGACCCAACTTTGAAGCAAGCTTGACCTGGCCTTTTTGAAGTTCTTTGCTGATTGGGATAATCAAAGCACAACGTCCGTTTGGGTCTGGAAGACTAGTGATTTTGTTGTTGATTTACAGCCTTGAATAAAACTTATTCAGCTTGAACAACTAATCACAAGTCTCCTGCATTCAGATCGGGACATAAATCAACACGTAGTATCATTTCGATAATCTAATTCCTCCCCCTTCTTCCTATGAAATGATTTGTATGAATCCCCCCTCCTCCTTTTGCAAAAGCATAATTTTATCAAAGCTTTTGTATCGTTTTATTTGTAGAATTGTTACTTCCCTATTGTTTTGTTAGCCACTAAGATGTGGAAGACTGGTGATTGTGTTGTTTTCTTTCATCAACAACTAATCTCAAGTCTTTGCATGAATTTGGCTTCTCGACGCTCATCTGATGAAAAAACAAACCCTAGAAAATAATGCGATGCGTGACGATACGTAATTGCCACCTAACCACTTTGATTTTCTAGTGTGCAAGAAAACATACGATCGGCCCTTTGTTGCCACCAAACTCCTTTTCACGCCATGTTTCGATCACATCTTTATGGTCGGAGGTCAAGACGCTGTACACATTTGGAAGTTGAACGAGGAGACCAAAAAAGCTACCAGTTCCATTATTCCTCTGGGCAAAATCAAACGTACCATTTCTGACATGGTGGTAAGATATACTCCATCATACCATCGCGTTTTTGAAAGATAGCACATCCAGCAGCAGGTAGTGGTACAGCTCAGCTAATTTAGTGACTCTGACATACCCTCCTCGACTCTCTTTTACCTTTCATGATAAACCCAGGAAATGTCGGATTAAATTGATTATTCAGCACAGAAAAGAGAAGAGGGCACCGAGTTCACGATATATACTATGTTTTTAATTCGACAACGGTTGATTATCTAGTTCACTATGATTATGCATACAATTAAGATTCGTTATCGTGCTACTATGTATGGTCATCATCTTTCATGATCCATTGGCTTTATTTACCGAAGCGCTTTCTTTTCTATTGTGTGACAGCACAGCAGGCATACAGCGCTGCAGCGCCGAAAAGATAGAGTAGTGTAGCTGGACTTGTTGAATTATTGATAAGAACTAGCTGCCAGTGCCGCTACAAATGTACCTAGTAGTGCTGTAACCGTTAGTCATGCTAGTGAAAGCAGCTCTTCTTTTATTCCTTAGGTGTGCAACGCGGGCTCTACCGCGGATTACCTTTTCTGTGCAACCCGCTCTGGCGATATTGTCAAGCTTTACGTCGACTTTCTAGCTGACGATGGATCGAAAACGGCTTCGGTGGTAGCCATTGCCGTTAAAAAAGCCTCGGCTAAGAAGGGCGTCAACGCGGCCAAATTCACTGGAGGTACTTGGCAAAACAAGGAAGCAAATACATAATGTCAAAATTTGACATTTTCAAATGGCTTTCTAATTTTTTTTTACTACATAGTCATAATTTGTACTGTAACCATCGTGGTTTCATGCAGAAAACAATTTAGAATTTTCTACTATGTCGTAAGCTATTTTCAAAATTACTCTTGAACATGGCATTGCTGTTTTATAGGTGTGACATCTTTGTTAACGTTGAAACGTGACGAGTTTTTAGTGGGATCCGGAGACGGAAATGTTTGTTTAGTGGTTGACCAAACAACCAAACCATCGCGGTTCAAAAAACCAGTACATGATGGGATTCCCAAACAAATCACTGAACCAACTAAAAATTGTCTTACAGAGGTAAGTGGGGATGATGCGATGCGAAAATAATGAATATGTTGACGATGAAGATTCTTTGTTTAGGTGAAGAGTAAGCAATTTCCTGGTGCGGTTACCTCGTTAGCGCGCATTAACGATCGAATTGTAATGGTTGGTTGTGACAATGGCTCAATTTTCCAACTCGACATCCTGACGTTTGACGATGCTTTGCTTTCCACATGTCATACAGGAGCTATTTTTGACATTGCATTTCCGCAGTAAGTACTTATATTTATTCAACAGGTTCTTGAATCAATTCAAAGGTTCCCTCAATGTCCCATGACCTTGCCACCTTCGATGGATATGGTTGCCAATGTATCGTAACCAGGTTTAAAGTCCAATCATAATCTATTACTTTTAGACCTCCATCAAACTCAACAAGACTATAAGCACTAAGTTTTGGTCCGGAATTGATCTTCAAATGATCGTTTTTCTCCGCCTGAAATAGATCCTTTTTAAAAAGCAATCGATACGAAATGAAAGGTGAAAATCTTACTGCAAAGTTCGGAATCGAAAGTTTTAGAGTTCCTTCAACCAGTCGTAAAATTTTGAAGAAACAAGGTTTATTGTTCTTGTATACCAATGAAAAGGGCAAGGTCCAATTCTTGCTTGTTACGAAGTGTATTCCAGCTCCTATACAATGCCCATAATAGGAACTCCTGTAGGGATTGGTAGGACCAAGCTTTAGTCCATCTATCATGGCTTCGGTCACATTTTTCTTCTTGTCCTTTGTTATCAAATGTATCAAAGTGGAATGTTTGAAGTTGAAACCATTTGGTTTGGGGGTCGAGACTTCATATTCACTTCTAGCATGATAACTTTGACGGAAACCATTGTAATCAGGATAGTCTTGATATCTCTTATACGAGTTCGAGTATCTTTGTTTGGGTGCGGGTTTCATTTCATAATTGCCAAAGAAGCAATTTTTGGAGCGGGATCTTCTGAAGAAAAAGAAGGAGCATTTTGATTGGAAAAAGCAAAGCATTTTGCAACTTTCCTCATCTTGAACACGTTTGCTCTCATGTACAAAATAATCACTAACGAAATTGATATCAACTGGAATCTCATTTTCTTCGAATTTTGGATCTAACAAAGGCAAAGAGAAATCTAAAACAGAAGTGGATTTGCTTATCTTGAAAATGGTTCAAGGCAAATGCTGACTTACTCTTCCAGACTGAATAGATATTGTATGGAGAGCTCAAACCCTTTATGCTGCTACCATAGGTACTGAAATCAACCAGGTCCGTACCATTCTTGTTGAATGTCTGGTTCCGGAATGTCCCCATGTAACAAGCAGAATCTTCATCATGTACGAAGAAATCACAAATTTTGTGCTCTTCGCAGTACATTCCGCAGTCGATCTCTTTGTCCTCTGCAATCTTTTTGACAATGTAAGGAACCCATTGTTTTCCTTCATTTGTAGAGTATTTATTTGTGACGCTCGTAAAATCATATCTTCCGATATAATTTTCCTTTTCATTGTTAATCACTAAATGGCAAAAATGCTGTAAGAAGAATAATTTTCGATTTTGTAATTTTTAAGTACCTTCCGGACAAGTTGCATGCTGGGTTGTAAAGTTGTACTGCTTGGTATCAAGGGTGAGGCATGAACGGTATAAAATACAAATATTTTCTCCAAAGGAATACCAATTACAATTCTTATCTTCTTTACATAGCTTATGACATTCATGATTTGTTACTCGCAATGTACCTATTGGACCCTAAATGAAATTCAAGATGCAAATCTTTTACAGAGAAAACAGTTAAAAAAACATACCTCACAGCGTCCGGTAACTTTGCAAGGGATTTTCAATGGACAATTGACTTTTGAAGTAATACATTTTGAACGGGTTTCATCAATATCAATTTCAGGACAATCTCTAAACAAAGTGCAAAATTGGAATTCCATATCGAATGAAACCCATTGGCATTGGTCATCAAACTGACACATTTCCATGCACAATGATACATTTTCAGTTTTGGTGACCTCTAAGAGATGTCCTTCCTTGCAAAGTCCTTTCTTGAAACATTGAGAAAAATCACCTATGTCAAGTTGTATTTCCGTGACATTATTGGATTCGATACGTGTTTCATTCGTATTTTCTGCTTGAGTCAGACGAATCATCCGGAAAAACATATTTGAAGCCTTTTCCATACTTTGTTTCATCTCAAACTCCATGCTTTGTTTCATCTCAGTCAATACACTGATCAATTGATTTGCAATTCGTTCTTCCCCTTGAGATTTTTGTTTCATCTGGTAAAGTAATTTGGAATCCGTGACGTTGACGGGCTTTGCTAGTAGATAAATTACGACTGTGACCAGGCCAAACACTAGCACACCATTGCATATTGCCTTCAAATACGGGAATTTTGATCTAGTTGATGAATCACGAGGTAGTACATTTTCGTAACTTCTATTCAATTCTTGGCCAAAGTTGGCCAATTCAACGTTAGAATTACTGTCTCCAGGCATTGTGTAAAACTAAACTTGCTAACTCAGAGATGCATTTTACATCGTTGCAAAACTTGTATTCTGGACATAAACATTTTTTAAAGGCTTGGAAATGTGTTATTGTATTTCATCGGATCATTGTTTGAAAAAAAGATAGACAGAAACGACAGAAACGAGTTTATCTTTCATCGGATTCTTGGATCATTGTAATTGTTCCATTAATCGGACTTTTAGCCTCACCATATTGATTTGAATGCTTTGGTATCCAAGCGATCGTAACAAGACTTGTTGTCCATTCATATTCAATCGGTCCCTGATTTCCGTGGAAGTCTTTTAAAAGTTCAGCAGATTTCCCCAGTCCCTTGTAAAACTTCAACTCTTCGTATCCATCAGCCTAAGAAATCCGTAAGCGAAGTAAACAATGGTACAAAATTGGTTTCAAAATTCTTACATTAAAGTCCGCAATGGATATCTTCATTTTCCCTTTAACGAGTTTCAAAATGGTGAATAAGCAATAAGGTACACGACTGCGGTAACGATCTACGTAGATCAGTGACAAAGATAAGGTCCAGTTTGGATCAGTGACCACGTGGGTCTTAGCTTCTTGGCATTGTCCGTAATTCTTGGGTCCCCTTCTAGGCGATGTATGAAATTTTTTAAGTCCATTGACGATAGAAGAAGTAATATTCAACCCTTTTCCTTTAGTCATCAATCTCACGAAAGTTGAAGGAATAAAATCATAATCATTGTTCGTGTGGCTATATCGGTAATGATCGTAACCACGACGGTATGTCTCTGATTTTTTAAAGTTTCCAAGGAAGCAATTTGCTTCTGGAGTATCTATCATGAAGTAGTACAAGCATTTTGAATCGAAAATACAAGCCAATGGACAAGTATCTGAGTGATTGGCCAATGTGGCCTTGTACACAAAATAGTCTCCGATCAAAGATGCGTCTACTAGGAATTCATTTTCTTCAAACTTTTCATGCAAGATTGGCAATGATACATCTGAAAGACACAGTGTTCGTAAATGATTTACATAGACGACAGACATTTTGTAAAGTAAGACTTACTTTTATCAACAAAGTATGTCATGCCAGCTAGTCTAGTTTCCAAATGATCAGTATGATTGACAACTTGACGAAACGTTCCAAGATAGCATGGTTGAGATCGAGAATGATAGTTATGAACAAAAAAGTCACACCAACTGTATTCTTCACAGTATAATCCGCAATCGATATTTGGAATATCCCTGATAGTTTTTGAAATGAAAGGTAACCAAACATTGGCAAGAATATGATCATATCTTTCCGGGTATTTTTCCATTTCATTGTCCATTACTAAACATAAAAACTATATTAAAGTTTTTGAAACAAATACCACTTGAATAACATACTTTCCGGACAAGTTGAATGTTGAGTAGTAAAATTATTTCGTGATACATCAACATTGATGCAAGTGCTGAACATGATGCAGACGTTTTCTCCAAAAGAATACCAATTACAGGCATCATTCTGTTGACAAGTCAAATGGCATTGATGTTTGGTTATTTGGATTTTAAGAACTGAGCCCTCGCACCGTCCGGGTACATTGCACGGAATTTCCAAAGGACAATCGGTTCTCGAAGAAATACTTTGTAAGCGATCCGGATCAACATCAACCGTCGGGCAACTTGAGAAAAGAGTGCAGTAATGAAAGTCAAAGTCAAATGAGGTCCATTGACATTCATCATTGGACACGCAGTTTGCCATACAAAGCGAAAGGTTGTCAGCTTTGTAATGATCCAATAAGTGGCCATTTTGGCAAGTTCCTTTCTTGAAACATTGAGTGACATCCAAAAAGTCGACTGAATTAGTTGAGGGAGTTACAGTCATGACATCTGATGATGACTTAGTTGTCCACAATCTTCGTGATTTTAGCAAGGTATCGATCCTAACACTCCTCGAGTTTTGCAATTCCGTTACAGCTTTTGTCAAATGACTGGAACTTTTCTGAACAGAATTCACAGTGATCAGGATGGCAACCAATACAAAAATAGTCATCAAGCAATTAATTATAGACTTGTTCCATTTCTTGATTTTGCTTTGAAATATTGATAACGAAACATTGCGTTCGCCATCAAAAGGCAAAATATTTTCCAGGCTTCCATTCATGCCTTGGTCCAATTCAGTCAATTCAACTCTCGGATTATTTGCATCCTCATCAGGCATTTTGTCAACACTGAAGCAGTGAGTTTCAAGGACAAATTATGAGAGTGGTGTGATAAGGGACTAATTTGGCATTAATTGAAAAAAATAATTGGGCATTTTAGTTTATCTTCCATTTGCATTACAGTGGAGTGGATAAGGTGTTTGGAAGTTGTGGAGAAGATGGCATCCGGATCTGGTCAGATATTGACCAACAAGTTTTGCATATTCCCGGCCCGCCTCATGCACAAACCAACTGCATTCTCTTCGCCAAAGATGGCAAAAGTATCCTTTCCGGATGGTCCGACGGCTGCCTTAGAAGTCACACGCCCCAGTCTGGAAAACTAATGTATTCAATACAGGTGAGAAAAGTAGAAAAAAGTCTAAAGAAGTGCACTGCCAATCTGAGACACAACTGCGAATTTCATTTAGGGTGCTCATGTGAAGGGCGTGACTTCCATTGCACTTTTGAGGCAATCCTTGATGACGGGCGGCAAAGACGGACAAATACGTACCTGGCGAGTCAATTTCTTCAATCCCAGTTCCAAACCTAAGCTTTTGACCACCATCAAAGAACACACTGGGGCAGTAGTTTGCCTTCGCGTTTCCAATGATGAAATGGAGGCCATTTCTGCCAGTTCCGACGGCTCTTGCATTATCTGGAACATTTCCAAGTAAATATTGATACACGGTAACATTGACATTGAATACAATTATGTATTTGATTACAGCCTTGAAGATCCCATAAGGAGACAAATCTTAACAGCCACTTCGGCTCTCTGTTGGGCTCGCATCCATCCAAGTCAATGTCAAATCCTAACTCTGGCCACTGATGGGCAAGTCTCCTATTGGGAAGCCGTCGATGGCACCGAAATCCGAGCGATTGTTTTGGGAAAGCACAGCACTGTCACCAGCTTGGATGTAGATCCCAAGGGAGAATTTTTCATCACCTCCACTCATGATTCGATGGTCAAAGTATGGAAATACAAACAAGGTTCCTTGATTGCCCACGGCAAGGCCCGAAGCGGACCTATTACTAAAACAATGTACAGTCCCACGGGACGATACGTCGTTGCCATAACTCAACATGGTGCCATTCTAATTTGGCACAATTATTCGGAAATATAAACTTTTTTCCCTTAGCATGATGCTAATCATTTTTTCATGGTTTTTATCACATCATTTTAAAGACCAAAGTTTATCTGCTGGCACAATGAAAAAAATCCTTAGGATAGGTGTTTGAAAGTGCCAAAGTTTGCCCATTAAAGGGCCATAAAATTCGTCGCTCAACGCGCGTACTACAGTCCCACTGTTCTTGCTCTCTATGTCTGACCCTTCTTTTCTAAATAGTTCCTAAGCTATCCAAACTTTTATACCCAAGCTTTTTTCCCTTAAGCACTCTCCCTTCTGCTTCAGTGATTCTAGAAAAAACCACAGTAAGCATCCTTGCTACTGCTGCCCGTTTCATCTAAACATTCAAGTTTCGTTGCCTAACTTTTTGGTAGTGGATTTCAAAATGTCTGGCGCTAGCCAAAAAGTTGCAGACGCGACTAGCGCATTTGACATCTATAGCGGAAAGCCTAATTTATTATGCAAATAAACTTTTTTCTTCTAGCAGCAGATGAGGAGTCCCTTATGGAGCAAAGTTTTGTCACTAATCACCCACAGCCAAACAACAGCAGCAATAACTTGGCATGAACCCCATTGTTGACCAGTTTTGCTTTAATAATTCATGCCCAAATGCAGACCAGGATTTTTCTCCTTTTCCCCCCTTGCTTCCACCACTACAAACCCATTCTTGAGTCTTGACATACATCATCGCATCCCTTTTCCCCCTCTCTTTTCTTTCTATTTCCTGTTAAAAAGTTTGCTAAGGGGACTCCATGCCTTCGACCCGCTAACACAATGATGCTCTATGATGACAAAGGTGGTTTGAGTTTTTATCCTGACCTCTTTAGCATGAAATGAGATCAGCCAAAAACCAGAGAAGGAGGAGGGCGGAGAGAAGATTAACAGTGGATTATTTGGCTCAAAAAACATACATCATGATACATATGATAATTTGATATTGTCCCACCCCCATTTGGATATGCATAGCAGAAAAAAGCAACCTTTGCAAGGATGATTGCTCTTGGCCAACATTTTGGCATCGCAATTAGCCTCATTGCTGACCTATAAAAAAATCTGGAACATGATGATGATGATGACTGCTCTGTATTGTTTTGTACTTCTTCTAATGCAGTAATACATCCGGATACATACATTGCATTGAAGCGTGTCAAAAGCCGCAATCAATAAGATACAACTACATGTCTATTTGCCAGGAAGAGCAAATCAGATATGCATCTCTCTATGTCTACTACAATACCCAAACCGAACCGAATGACGCAAAACAAACACACAACAAAAAACCAACTGAGCAGAAAACAAATTGACAAATGTCGCATATTCTATGATTGCAGGAGCAGTAGAAGTGCGGACGAACAAAACAGCATGTGGTATTGGTTTCCCCTAACATCTTCTAAACATGTACACAAAAGCCAATTTCCCATTTGACTAGAGCAAGAGGAGCATCGAACAGCAGCAGCAGCTTTCATTCAAGGAGCATCAAATGTGAACAAGACACTTTTCACAAACTCTTTCAAGCAAGGGAAAAACAGGGGGGAAAACTCAAGAAGATCAGTTTTCAAACTCACCCTTCTTTTTTTCCTGATATGTGGAATCAACCCTCTATCTACTGACATTCAAATCTACTTTGTGAAGCCCCTTTGGTCAAACATAATACAGCAGCAGAGAGAGTCTGTACTGCATAAATACATACCAGTATGTATCGGGGACTGTATCCAGCTGCAGAAAACCGATACAATGATGCAAAATTGAATTGTCTTAGGAGAGGACGACAGCAACACTATTAGCTATGAAACCCGAGCCTAAAAGCATTTCTCATTTGCCATAGTAGTTGTAGAAGAGAGATGCAAGAACTCTGAGGCTGCTTTTACAATAATCAAGGTCAATGTCCACTAAAGCCACGACCCACATTAGCTGTTGTACTCAAATTTTGCTAAAAGCACACATAATGCAGCCGAATGTATCCTGTAATCCGGGAGGAGCCACGTAGCCACATTGATGCCTCCGCGTTGAGTAGCTTACACTTCCCTTGAAATTCATCAAGGTCCCCAATAATTAGGATGCCAAAGGCCTTTAAAGGGACTAAATTAGGGAAAGCTTTCTAGGCCTCTTCAACTCCACAGAAGCACAGAAAGTAGTGGAGAAGTAGTGTTCATTCAAAATGAGAAGCAGAGTAATAGTGAGGAGAGCAGCGAGTGTAGTAGTGTGGAAAAAGTGAAACTGATTTGCATTTTCACTTTCTCACATCCTCCTTTCCCTTTTCCTTTGTGTGAATGTCTTCGTTCCTCCTGTTTGGTCTTGCAGCCTTACTACCATGCGGCCTTGCTATCTGCCTAAAACTCCTCCATATTCCAGGACGAACTTGACTCTACTAAAAATTGGTAAAGACCATAGTGGCTCAATACTCAAACACTTGCCAAAGTGAAAGCAAGCTAATCCTCACCTTAGTTTCCAGATTTGTGAGATTCCGTTCCACCACGTCTTATCTTATCCAGGATGTCTAGTCCTTTAATGCGCATATGACTCTCTTATGTGTAGGTAGGTGGAGCAACCCTGGTGGCCTTTCAAGTGCTGCCTTTCTGGCCTTCTAGGCTTTGCATTTTGCATCCAACCTACAACTTAGCTTGCAGCTGCCTCTTGCAATCTGGAAAAATTCATATTCTCATTGTAGATGAGAAACCGGATTTTTTTATGCGCGCAATTCTTCATTGTAAACGGACCCCTTCTGGTGTTCCTAGTGTCGGAAGATTGGAGTTGTTTAGTGAAGTAAGGCACCGCCGGCCCCAAAGGCTTCTGCTTAGCTAATTTATTTGAATGAAGAGGTTTTGCTTTTACAGGACCAGTGGCGGCGCGGAGGCACCAGCAGTTCTTCTTAGTTTGCCTCTATGGCCCTCATTTCATTTTTAAGAGCCCATTTCTAGTAAGTTGGTGAGCTACTAGACTCGACTACTTTTCGGCTAGCAAGATTTTACCGCGCCACAGAGCCCACCTCTACCGTACTGCCTTCAAATGAAGAGACGAAGAACTTCCTTAAATTCGCTGCTGCTCCTAAAAAAAGCACCATCATCATCATCAAACCACGATAAAAGGGCGATAAAACCATCGATTTTGGATCCAACTTTTTCAAAGGCTAGACAAGAACCTGAAACTATACAAGGTGTTACAAAATTAATCCTCTTAGAGTAGGAGGAGGCCATATTGTACTAATGAACCTGCCTAGATGGCGTTTTAAAGAGTGACAAATAATGTTCTAAATGCTCAAAAGCGCAGAGAAATGATGATGGCCTCCTCATCAAAAGCTTTGCAAAGTCTGGAAAGACAAAAGGGGGAGGTGAAGAAGCATCAGAAAGCCCAGAAAAATTTGGTGATGGTTGAAAGGATCATCTTTCATTGGTTGATGATCTATTTGAAAGATGGAAGCTAAGGTAGTTGAGGTAGGGGGGAAAATCATTAGTAGTGTCTACATTGATGAAAAGAGCAAGTCGCCTGAAAAATTGTCCTCCATTTGTTACATGAGTCAATGTTGGCACAGTTCATGAAAACGATGAGCATTTCCCAACCAACGAAAAGCCATGCTTCATTCAGACGCAATTTTCTCGTTGCTGAATCTCATTTTCTCTTTTCCTCCCCACACCGCAAACGCGCGCGCGAGACTTCCTAATAAAATTGGGCGTCTTACCTTTTTGCTCCAGTCTGTCTTGAAAGGATTTGTGCTCTAATTCTGCCATGTCTGATTTATTGGTCACTTTTGTTCATTTCACTGAAGAAAATTGCCGAAAAGGCAATGTCGATTTTAAATTCCGTCAAGTTGATGTGATCTCATCACCATTTGCTGTAAAGTTTGCTGTAAAGTTTGCTGTAAACATTGACTGCAAACTTATGTAAGGTGATTTATTCTTGTTCAAAATTCATCAGAATTAAAAAAAAAAACCTTTAGTTTTATGATAAGTATCGAACCTACGTATTTTGTTGTGACCTTCAAGTCGACAATTTTCCTAAAGGTATTTTGAGTTTTCGCTTCAAGTAAATTAACGTGAATACAATTTGTAGTTTATGTAACTTGGCAATTTTTTCTTTTTGATCAGACATATACGACGCCCAATTTTATCGATAATTTGATTTATGAGCATTATTGTACTCTACGTATTCTTGGATTAGCACTACATATCATATAAGTTTGTAATACATATTTCATGAAACCGATGATTTTTGTCAAGATATGTAGTTAGAAACAGAGTGAAGATAGATTCCAATTTAGCTGATTTGTTGGAAGAACTTGAAGCGGCTTTGTTCTTTATCTTCTCTATGAAACATGACATCTACTGCAATGGGACACGATTTATTTGCCATCGTTTGACGTTTTCAGCTACATCGAACTATATAGGAGCAGCAGTGTATGTAGTCGCCGATCAACGGAGATAGACATAGGTACAATTTCCGACCCATACTCATATTCTTTTAGCACATCGTCTTTTTCCTACGCTGCCGCCACCAAGAGTCTTCAGCTCTAGATTTTTGTGACTCATAACTAAGCCCTAAAAAAGACAATGTGGTCTGAAAGCCTTTGTATCAATTACGTCTTTTTTTTTGTCTCCCTCTACTTTCGTCAGAAACGGCAAGCCTTGAAGGCTTTCCACGTTTTTGTTTGAAGTTGAAGATAGAGTTCGTAAAATTGCTTAGCTAGCCAAATTTTGAAGGCTGCAAAATTTGGGCTAGAGGTCGTCCTCCTCATCCATGATGCTAAATTGAATAACTTTGCTCCCATCAACTCGTGACCCGGCTAACCGTCATGTCCAACAAATGTCAAGGCTCCTAATAGTCTCAACTTTCCAAAATTGGACAGTAGTAGGAAGCGGACGGATACATTTAGTAATACTTCCCATTTGGAAACTATTTTCAATTTCCCTGCTGCTGGTGTTCTGGATACTTTTTTTCTGCTTTTTATACAGTTTTCAAGGATGAGTAGTGAGTAGTCGCAATGTCAGCTTTTCGAAGTCGTTCTCCTGGTTGCTGGGCTGAAGCTGTAAGAAGCACTACTATAACCACTCGGTGAGTGTATTATTACCGTCAAAGTAAGGAGAAAGCAGGAGAGTAGTAGCTATAGCTGAGGAGAGCCTTGGCCTCCACTGCTTCTACGGCGAATGGCGCTTCATCCTCCGGTTTGTTTGCAAGAAAACCATTCGCTTGGCAGACGTCCCACAGTGCAGACATCAAAATTAGTGGACAATCGGACGACATCTAATCCACAATGAAAGTGACAGCAGATTTCGACTACATCCCTAAGACTTCCATTTTTTATAGCAACCATATGATAAGGTAAGAATATTCGGGACCAATACAACATGATGATCTATATGTATTTTGGCTGGTATCCAGTCGGAGAAAACCTGTCCAAGTAGTTATATGTAACTACTTCCGGAAAAGGAAAACCAACTGTTATTAGACTTACTTCTTGCATTGAGGCAAGGATTACTATGAGTCACCAAGAAAAGTAATTCTTATTTATTTCAGGTTGTCATTAGTAGCATGAAGATCAGATAGTTATTCAATTCCTCATTGTGTGTGAGGTGTGACAAATCAATACGACGTTATTTCCTGGCAAGAAAACAATGAAACGAGCCAGAATGTTGCTCAGCATTTGGCCCTGTCTCTTATTGTTGATTTGGCCCCCTTGGCCTCTGAGTGTAAACAGCGTCGGGGTAGACCCGCCCTCGGCTTCCAATGCCATGTCCATGGCTTCCAGTTTGCTCCAAACCCTAACGGAAAACGAATTTGGAGATCCGCTAGATGGAGGCGAAGACAATCGCCGCCGCAACAGACCTGAAATGTGCAAAGTCAAGAATCTGAAGCAGCAGCAGAAAATGAGCATGGCCAAATTAGATGCTCATCGTTGCTTGATTCGTGATGTAGTGGTCCAAGTACCCGTTCCTGATACGCTCATTGCGACTTATGTTCACCCTAGTCATGTCGTTGTTCCCAGATGCACAGGTAAGAACTGGATGGAAACCATGCAAAAACAATTTTTCTTTGACCCACTTTCATCAGATCTATTCAATTGAATTTTCTTTTTGTGTCTTCGTCATCCTCCTCTATGAAAGCAGAAAAAATAGGGTTGAGCAGCATAGAATATGGGTCAAGCCGTTATGTAGGATGAGCCTACATGTGTGGGAAAATATGGTGAATGTGTTGCCTTTTACTTAGGCACATCTGTCAAGGTTGTCTAGTAGTGATTTGCAGTTATAACAACGCAGCAGCAGCTGCTGTCAGTCTTGCTCTATCTCAAATACAGTACATATTACAGAATAGTACATCTGCGCTGCCGCGTTCTCCTTCTTATTCGCGAATATCATCCTTCCCATAAGTGCATCGAGGACAATATTTACCTCCTTTTGTTCCATATTTCAAGCAAACACATTGTTGGAAAAATTCTCTATAAAGTCTCATTTTGCCTCAATTGTAAAATGAGACCTTTTGGGTAGACCCAATACTAAACAGTAAACACCGTCAACTCTGCTCATTTTTCTGTTTGACTTTCCATTTATATTCATGTATGTAAGCCCAGCATGGTCCGGAAAAAGACTAAAGGAGAATCAGCACGCTAAACCTTTCTTGGGCTTAGCATACAACACCAATCATTCTCTAATTGAGCGATTCCTTTCTGCATTTGCCTATTATGTCAAGTCACGGAATGGGGCTTCTATACAATGCAGCAGACACTTTGACGCATGTGACCTTCAATCTTTTTTCTGCTCTGCTGTACTTGTACAGGCTACCTACATTCCTATTATTGACCAAATATCTTACCACTTGCATTTGCACTTGATGATGTCTCCTGGGTACAGTTATTGCAGAGAGATCCAGAGCTTTCTTGCGCTAGATATGTACTACTTTCAAGGCAAAAGCAGACTTAGAGTAGTGGGCCTGAAATATGTAGGAAGCTGTCCAAGAGGCATGCCTTGCCGCCGACCACCAGACAAGTTCTACTTTTTTTGTGCTACGTTCAAAGTGTCACTTTCATAGAGAGAGCATGCTTTTTAGCAAAATGGGATATCTGGGTTCAACAACCCTTTTATCATCTTCTATCGCAGATTCAGAGAGTTACTAGTACTAATATTTAGCCATCTTGAATATTACACACGGCGGCATTTTTTGCAGCCATGCCAATGTGTTGGGGGAAATGGGGGGCCGTAAATGAGTTTATGATTATGATGATCTTTGCCTAAACCTTTTGAATTATGCACAGCCTCAAATCCCGTCTGGAGTCCTACTCTGCTAGCTTCAGTAGCTAGAGAGAGCACTTTGTTCCCCTTCATTCTCCAGTTTTCCTTAGCTTTTCTCCAAGTTAATGTGCAGGACTATCATAATAGCTATTGAAAGTTTGTCAAAAGCAACACAAACTTTGTTGCTGACAGGAACTCTTGGCCATTGATTCAACAGTACATTCATATAGCAGCAGGGGGATGACCATTATTTATGCTCCCCTTAAAAGATTTAGAAGTTGAGAAATGATGCTTCGAAAATTGGGCGAAAAGGGTTTTTGATAATAGGCTTGTGATCATGGTGAAAAAGAAATGGGAATTCGCAGCTGGAAGAATCTTATTACACCCTAAGGGCCATTTTACCCATCGAAAAGCCTCTTCTTCTTCAATCTTGTTCTTAAAGGGATTTTAGAAAGCCGCACCAAAGCTTAGCAAAATCTTGATCTTTAGCCTACTTGTTTCTTTCCTTGTTGAACATAATCTCTAAAACGATGTAACCGTGACCCTAAGCCTGTCCTGATGTAGTCTAATCCCGCCTGTTTTTTTTCTATAAAGGACAACAAGATGGCAAGGACAAGCCTTTCCCAACGGTTATTGCGTCAATGTTGCGTCTAAAACTACTGTAGCTCGCTTCGTTCGCTCGCCTAAGAGATATCATTTTGTCATCTTATTTGAAAATCGTTAGAAATCAGTCGTGAAAAAAGTGCATCATTTATAGGCATATAGTATAGCGAGATTATCCCGCGCGCGCTTGCAACGCTACTTTTTCTAGCTTTTTGCTATAAATGTTGGCTACGATGGGGAAGTTTTTCACTTGGATATGATTATTGTTAGGCTCCAGCCCTTTGCTTCTTCCGTATGAGGCCAATTTATGAACCATCTAAACTGCACTTGTTTTGCCATAGAATCGCGTTAAAGAAGTGCTACGCATAGCGAAGCTAGCGAGCGAGCGAGAGGAGGCAGCGGAGCAGCAGCGTTTCTCACGCATTCGGAGGTTTCATGAAAACGGTTTTACTGGGTCAATTTTCGCGCGTTGCCAACTCTTTTTGGCTCTAGAAAAACGCGCAGTGGGAGTAAGAGGAAGTTCTTTTTCCCCTTTTTTTTTCGCGAGTTCGCTGGAGCCTCGAGCCTGTTCCTACTCCATAGTATTATTGCATCTGAGGTCAAAAAAGGAGACAGGCAACCATTAATTTTCCTTAGATCATCCTGCTTTACACTGTTTCACAGCACAACTCAGCAAACTCTCCATTTTCTTTATCTTCCCTCTTTCTCTCCCAACTAATGTACAAATGAGTCAGTAGAGGAGAGCTAAAGAATGTCTTCTAAGTTCTATCTTCGTTCTCGTCTTTTATTGACTCAGCTCTTCAGTTCAAAGTGAATTTCCAAAGCGTCTTTCGTACAAAGCCTTTCAAAGCGTTTTACTTTCCCAATCTGCATCTTTCTCATTGATTTTCAGGAAAATTGACAGAGGAAATGTCTCTCCTACTGACTGCTGTAAAGTGTACTAAAAGGGTTGGTTATTCAAGGGTACAAATGCAAACTTTCCACCGATTTTCATTAGTGATGTAAACTAATTTTTCATGCCATTATCAAATGTCCATAATCCATATTAGGAAAAAAGCCAAGATGCACATCAGTAGAAGATGCAGAAAACGTTACTAGACGTTGCATTCCTAGTTTTCTTTTTGTTTCCTTCGTTCGTTTGAGGTCCGTTTCTTGGGCTGCTGATCGAATTGACGGAGAGATAGATAATTGACGTCACTCTGCCTTCAAAGCAAAAGCCTTTATATTCGCGCGCGCATATTCGAGGCGATAGCATCTCTCTCTACTATACTATATGCTACCAAGCAAAGTCCCATTTCCCCTATTAGTTCTACTGCGTTGATTTTTACCCCGTCTCGTCTCGATTTTCCCCCCTTCATGGAAAGACCACAGTCGAGAGAAACGAGTACAAAAAATTAACGTCATCTAGCCAGCAGCAGCGGAGGGAGAAGGATGCTTTGGAGCCCATCCAGACATGCAGGAAATCA
Source organism: Oithona nana (assembly GCA_900157175.1). Lineage (NCBI taxonomy): Eukaryota > Metazoa > Arthropoda > Copepoda > Cyclopoida > Oithonidae > Oithona > Oithona nana. Next base: position 868,058 of record LT727899.1, read on the forward strand.
ACTTTTTTGGCGACAAGAAAATCTGGTCATCGTCCGCCACAATTTAATGGCATCCCTTCCTATTCTTGCTCGTCTTAGTTCTTCTCAAGCTCCTCTAGTTTTCCTTCTTCCTCAGTCTTTTCTTGTAGAAAGTGCATTTGAGTCATTTATATGCATCCACTGTCGTTTCTCCACGAAACATCTGGACTCACCCGACGAGAAGAAGACCAGTAGCCACACCACTCCTCAGTAGTAGTAGTAGTAGTAGCAAAGCAATCGCGCCTTGAACTATCGATTTTATGGAAATACCTACTGCAAGCAAGGCAAGGAGGAGTAGACCTCCTTCTTTTCTTTGACCGCTTATGGTACTGGTCCTAAATAAAAACCGTGATAGCAGTACCAAGGCTGAAGTAGTGTGCACTTCCGTGTAATTCGACTGAGAGGAGGAGAGATTTTTACGAGAATTGCTTTCTTTGGCATTCAGTACGAGTGGAAGATTATCTAACTTTTTTACATGGTTGTAGCCTTACTACACTACTACATCCTAAGCAAAGTTGAGGAGCATCAGTAGTCTCAATGGAAAAAAAAAATATTTGCTCCACCAGGTTTTTGTAAGGCAGAGACATTGGAAAGAGTAGAGTAAGACGAGGAGACCACCACTTACTTCATCAGTGCCACGTTAAGATCGGCCAAGAGTGTGACCACTGCTAACATTGACAGCGGCAGTGAGTGAATGACTTGATTCGCTTGCTTCCTCTAAGAGTCAAAACAGGGCAGCAAAAAGGTCAAGTAACAAGGCCGCAGCCGCATCACAGGAGGAGCTAGCAAGCCGCCGAGCGATGCCGGATGGCCAATAGTAACCACAAAGAGTAGGCGTAGCAAAAAGTTACTAAGACACATCTACAAACCTGAATCTACTTCTGAAGAACACTCGAGCTCTTTTTGTATGTTATTTGCCTTTTTCTTTCTGGATTTGTACAGGTCTTCAGAACACAAGAGAAAATAACCAAGACTTTGACTTCATAAGAAAACAAGAGAAGAGGTGAAAGCTCCTTTTTTGGTTAATGAGAATTTGTTTGATGCTTCATTACCTGCTCAGCATCACTACCTTATTCTCACCTTGTAAAGATACTTAGCTCTTTCTTTGTAACCATCAACATCTTGATCAAAGTCTACTTCATTTCATTTGGGTATGTCTAATTTTTTAGATCATCTGTCTTTTTAGTAGTCTCGATTTGGGTTTCAGTTTGGCAGCTGGTTTGTTGGATCTTCGCACTGCTAAGGCATCAGCACTGCTGCTGCTCTGCTCTAGTGGAATGAGAAATTGGCCCCGTGCCTCTTTTTTGCGCCCATTTTCTGGCTTCTTTCAGCAGCTGCTGACGACTTCCTTCTCAGCTGCTTTTTGCGGCCATGAAAAGAGAAAAGAAAATTGGCATGGAACATGGACAAATGATGTATTCAATACGACATCATGCGCGCTTTTCCCCTACTACTCGCGCGCGCTGCCCCCCTTCGTATTCTATCTATTTTCTTATACCCCAAAAATCTGTCAAAAAAGGAAACACAAAAGTTTTATGCAGCAGCATCAGCAGCAGTACTTTTCCTACCATAAATCTATCAAAGGATTCTAAGCAGAACTTTCATCTTGTCACACAAAAAAGTACCCAAAAATGCTCATGCTTAGTGAGGCAAGACGAGGACGAGACATTGCGTGAAATTCAGTCAAGCCCAACGCAAAAAATCCTATATTGCTTTATAGCGGAAAGCGCATCATAGTAGGCCTTCTTATGTCTCGTTTTTAGAGTCGAGAAGTGACCCCCTTCGTTTCAGTCTATTTCAGGTCTTTACCCATTCTTTTAGTGCAATTACGAGTAGGCTTTCTTCTTCGAGAAGCTCGAGGCTCATTAGACGTTTCATTTCTCAGGAGAGTTTAGTATAAACTTTTTTGGGCTTCGTTTCTTAGTGAGATAATCTACGGTGAGATTATATGTAGTAGGTGGTCATGTTGTGTTCGTTTTGACTGCTTCTTTGAGTTCACATTAACGCCAATTGCTTTTTAAGAGAGCTAGCTCTTAAAGGCCGGAAATGAGCCCTTTTGTCATCTTTGGAAAGAGGAGAGAAAGAAAAGTTTGTCAGCTTGGTAGTAGAAGAAGAAGAAGGGCAGACACAAGGAGAAAAAGTCAATGGGACAAATTAGGCAAAATCAATAGGAATGCTTTGAAGTCAGAGTGAGTGAAAAAGTTTCTTTTCTCCTAGTTCTTTCTTTAGGAATCATTCCCAAACTTAGCTTAGTGCACTACGAATACACTGTAGTAAATTACCAGAAAAAGCTTCTCTTGTCCTCAGAATGAATGGATTCAATGATCCTTTTAGGAAGGCAGAAAACACAATGTGCAGCTCGCTCATCTTTCCTTTTTGCCAAAAAGAAGTTGATACAAATTTTTGCCTAAAGCTTCTTAGAGTAGCAGAGAAGGAGGACACGAAAAGGACATGGCGAAAGGACGAGGAGGCACTAATGGTTTTTATGTGTTCGCCCTAAAGCTACTGCTATCATCCATTTTTGCAGGTTTTGAACTTAAAGTCTGCTTCTCTGGTGCTCATCAAGCATGCTTTAAACTCCAATTCTCGTTTGTTCTACTCTCTTTATAGTGGAGTAGAAAAACTTACCAGACCAGAAAATTAATGTCATCGAGAATTTACCTGCAACACCTCACAAAAATAGTCCACGCAGGATATACAAAACGCCGACTTTTTGTCCTTTTTTATCCTTGTTAGTTTTGTAGTTGTAATTGTAGAAAGCCTGAGAAAATGTTTGATGAAATACAGTTGTTGCTTGGTGTGTATTTCATGCTACTTGACTGTTTTCAAGGTTAATGAAGTTAAGTTAGTAGTAGTATCCTCCTCCTCGCTCTTTAGACCTTTAGACAGAAAACTTTGCTTTAAGGTCTCCTCCATTCCTCCCGCGCCTCTTTTATTCATAGTTTTCTAACTCTAGATATGCATCATATGCTCGTTTTAGCGTTTCATTATCTGAGGCTGCATCACTTTTGTAATTTATGTAGGATGAGAAGGCCTACTTTCTAGTAGGAAAACCACTGCTTTCTAAGTAAGAAGGGCAGAAGACATTTGACCTAAATCTGATCATCTCTAAACAAAGTTTTGACAACCAATGATTAGCTAACTTTGTAGGCTACAAAAAAGTGCATCATTCAAGTTGCTTTTTTTGTTTGAAAATTGAAAAATAGGTAATCATAAACTGCGCAGAATTAAATGATCAAAGTAGCAGTAGAGAAGTAGGAGATCAAAGCACGTCCCATTATTGCAATTTCCAGGATTTTAAAACTCAAATAACGAGTTGTCTACTAAAGTGCATTTCATTGCACCTTTGAAGCAAGCTGAGGAGCTTCGAATTTTTGCTTATTTTCTGCTGGTTCTGCTCCTGGAGTAGTTTGTGTGGCTGCGCCCAGATTGCAATTCTTTTGAGGTCGTTGTCCCCCTTTTTGAAAACGCTAGAAGCTACGACTACTACTACTACTACTACGGAGGTGCTAGCGAAAGAGGAGGCTCTTCCCATTCCAAAAGTGTCACTCCTAATGGAAGGGGCCGGTCAACAAGAGAGCTGCTTCACCACTAGAGAAGTAAAAAGATCGACAAAAAGAGTGCTTTACGCTCGGTTAAAGCCATTTCATGATGGAAGCCAAAGAAAAGCAGTTCTGTCACAAAACTTTGGTCTTCAGTCACTCTTTGACGGGGGCCTAGGCGGAATGCTGTCAGCCGGCCTTCCTATTTGCCATATTTTCAATGTAAAACTCTAGAACCCAAAAAGAAGAGGAGGCAGATATGGTGTATTGTATCCATCTATACCCCCAAAAGTATGATGAAGGGTTAATCCTCACATTATTGCAAGAAAGCATTCATGCTAGATGCACAAAAACTCGCTATCATCACTTGCTTTCTTTCTTCATATTCTTTATTGTGTGCAAAATCCTTGGCTTACTCGCGCGGCGCGCGAAGAGATCGGAGCGGAATTGCAAAAAATGAGAGATTACATCTGCTATCATCATGGTGAAAAGGAGATTGTGAAGGGTCGGTCTTATTGGATGTGATGATGATGATGGCGAGCGAGCAAGAGTCAGCTCTTTTTTCTTTGTGGACAATGAAATCAGGCCGCACTTCTACGGTGTTCGTCTTGCTCCGCTTGCGGGAATGGAGTAGACGACGGTGCTAATTGGCAATGACAAGGCAGCAGAGAAAAGAGGACTTTCATCACCATTTCTTCTACTTTGCGGTACTACGGAGTACGGGGTCAGTCTATCTTGGCTCAGCCTGCTCTTCCCCTGGTAAATGACTTTCTAGGGCCGCCGAAGGGAAGTAGAAGTACCGGAAAGCATTGATCATTCAAGACCATGAACGTGGTGTTCCTTCCGTTGGTGGTTGAAGAGGAGAGCTGAGATCTCTTTTTTCAAAGTCATCACTCATCTAATTCAGGACACTTTTTGTCGCAAAAATTCTAGTCTTTTGAAAATAACAAATTTCCATCAAAAAAGCAAAGGATTGGTTCCCTCTTTCTTTTTCCCCCCTTGGGACCTTGAGCAACGTTTTGATTTGGTACAAAAAGAGATGGGTGTCAGTTATGGTTCCGCCGCCTCGCGCAAAACTATCCCAGGAATGCTTTCATATCATAGGATTGCTAAGAAATTGAAAGTCTTTGCTTATCTCCTTCCGGACACGGTATTATTATTCGTTTGAAAGGCAGGAAGCAAGCAGGAAAATGATGATGTGCAGAACGATGAAATTCACCTCGAATCATGAAGCGAGAGAACATGCCAGCTCAAAGCAGCCTTGAAACTCAAGAAGCAGAGATCCCTACTTAAAAACTGAAAAATCTGGCTTACTTGAAATTCAAACGAGACGACGAAGAAGGGGGCAAAAAGTGACAGATCCCAAAATTATGATCTTTCTTCATGTCTTGGCACAAAAAATATAGTACATTGGGGTCCCATGGGAGTGAGGATCCAACATAACATCAAAAGCCGCCAGTTCAGCACTCTAGTCTTCATTCTATCCGGTTCATGCCTATGTCAAAGGCGGTTTAATATGATTTCCCTCAGACAACAAGGTTAAGGGGGAAATAATCTCCTCGTTTTCTCTTACTAGAAGACTGTGAATAAAACGACGAGATGAGAAAAGCAGATCTGCAGTAGTAGAGCTAGAGGATGATATTTGTGCTGCTGCCTTCTTCTTTCTCCTCGCGTTTTACCTCAAAATGGTTCTGTAAGGAGAAGGGAATGTAAATAAATCTGAGAAAGTCGCACTTCCCCCGCATTTCGCTCTGACGTTTATTGTCACACACTAAAGATCCACGAAAACATTTAGAGCCCCAATTTCTATCTTCGTTTTCTTGCTTTGCAGGTCTTTGCCTTGAACGACCTGGTTGTACATGCGTGCCTAAAAAGTCGCGACACATTAAGGTTGACATCGTTGTTGGAATCAATTCGACTTCGGTGGATCAGATGTGTTCCGAGTATGAAATTGAAGAACACCGTGGACCCTGCAGATGCAAGTGTTTAACCAAAAGTTGCCATTACAACAAAGACTTAGACCGCGATAATTGTCAGTGCCGATGCAAAGCGGAATTCGCCGCGCTCAAACGCGAATGTGCCACCACCGGCCGGTCAACGCGCCAGTGGGACGAAGAAACCTGCAATTGTCGATGTAAACCTCGAGTTTGCGTGGAAGGACACTATCAAGACGCCGAGTCGTGTGATTGCAAACCAGTGGAGTCAACCTGCTCAGCTGTCGGGGTGAGAGGGGCCGTCGAAGAATCGCACTCCTCGGAGACGTCGCTGACCGGAGCGACCAAATACATCGGGTTGACATGCGTCGCTCTCTTAGCCACCATTCTGATGATTTTCATGTATTTGCTGATTAGTCGAAGACGAAACGGATCCTTGCCTTCCGGTATATCATCCTTCAATCCCAACACACTTTCCGGCCTGGGGCCCCACGGGCTTGACGGCTCCATCGCTAGCCTGACCGGAACTTTACGGGGCCACAATGGGCATGGCCATCCGCCAGCCACCACCGCTTACACTATCACCATCAACAGCCAAGGTGGGAGTAACTTGGACGAGTCTGTTTTGCCCTTGACAGAGGATAAGACTCGTTTCTAGCAATTAGCCACCCTCAAGGCTTGTGGAGGCGGTGGGAGGTCACAAGGCAACGACTACGACAGCATGTAAACGATAACAACGAATTAAGTACTGCGTTATACGTACTACTACTGCAAGAATAGAGACTAAAGTGTGCCTTTGAAATGGAAAGTCTTGAGGAAACAGCGACGAGGAAAGTGCATCAATCACCATAAAAGTGGTGCATAGTGTATGCTCTATAGTTATATCATGGTATGGACATGATTTCTTTCTTCTCCTTCTTCTTCATAATGCTGAAGTTAGAGAGAACCAAAGGGGCCTGATGGCCATCTAACCACCAACAAGTTTTCTTTCTTTCTGACTTCTGAGTGAATAACAAAGTGTACATATGGTAAACTAAAGGTTGATTGTGCTTCTGCTGCTACTACTCACGCTCCTTTACAGCCTTCTTTGCCTTTCTTTCCTGATCTTCGACTGCTCTCTGATTTTTGGCTTCTACTCAACGGCTGAGGCCTATACTTTCTAGCCACTGCCAAACATAGTATACCCTTGGGAGAAATATACCCATTATTAGCATTTAGTCCCTTTACTTTACCTTCTTCTTCCTCCTCCCATACATTCATTCGGCAAGACAATTTTACTATGTATGTATACTAACAATCATCAAGATATAATTTTGTATACTTTCTGCCTTGAAGCAGCTCTCGTGAACCATAACCATTTTCTTTTTCAAAATCTAGGACACATGCTATTACTATCATCCTACTCAGCTCCTTGGATAGATCTCTTCATAGTTAGCTGCCTTTACTAGATTAGAGAGCAGAATTAGAAGCAGCATTACCATTATGTGTGGCGGCAGCTTCAACATTCACAATTTATGAGCACAAGCAACACTACTACTAACAGAGAAATAATACTTCTACTGCTTTCTATTCTCAACTTCTGTGTCCACCAATAATACCATTCTTTAAGACAGTACAACAACTTTCAAGCCCTAATCAACCCCTAACCCTTTTTGCTAAATAAATATTATCAAGAGTGAGAAGAATAAAAAAGTCGATGATTATGAGTATAAATGTGTGCTACTACAACGATCGCATAGAAATAAAGATTATTTCCCAAAAATTAATATCCTCATTACACAACAGAATAATGAAGCAGCTTTCTAAAACCATCCATTTTTCATATTAGCACTCATCTAGCGACAGCAAAGAAGTTTTGAAATGCATTTTGACCTAAAGCCAATGCTGAAGCCTTGCTGTTGATGCTTGGAATATACGTTTTCCTAAACATCAAAGTTTGTATACTACGATGCCACGGCTGAAGCCTCCGTGTGCCAAAGAAGACTCATTTGACAAACTTTCAAGGCTGAACAACCTGTTTGATGTGTCTCTCTGCAAAAGAGAGGCATTGCTATTTTTATTTTCAGAAAAACGATGAAGACTTGGGTTTCCAGCAACAAAGGAGAGCTTTTTTATTTGTGGACAGTAAGCTGCTTTCAGTACAGAGGCGATAGAGTAAATTGTGTGTCACTGCATGGCAATGGGAGTCCCTTGGGAGCAGCAAAGAGAAACTAGGGACAAACCTGTTGTCGCAAAGAATAACAAAAGAGAACGGGGTTAAGACTCTATTGCAATGCTTACTTTGCTTCTTTTTTTGTTACTTACTGACGATTAGGGTTAATGGTAGTGCATGAATTCCTTTCTTACATTCTTGAGACTGTATCAATTAGAAAGCAGCGTAAGCCAATCTTTTTGCGACGACAAGTTGCCAGGAAATGTCTATTATGCAGGCACGAACGAACGTTGGAACGACTCTGAGTAGAGCAGGAGAAAACTGCACTGCAGTCATAGATCTCCTACCTCATTAGCTCATCATCTCCTGTCATTTTTTGCACGCTTTGCAAGAGCCCCCAACGCATCAGTATAGCGAGCATTTGTTTCCGTTGTCAATTAGCCTTTCACTTAGGATGCATTGATATGCTATGCATGTTCTACTATGAAAGCCAGCCTCTGCTCTGCTCCTTCTTCCCAAGAAGCTGAAGATTGCTGCTGAAAAATGTTGTGTCAAGTTCAATGGGCCCTATCAGCGGCTGTAATACATTGCTTTTGGCATGAGTGATGACAAGGCAGGATAGGATCCTCATGCGCAATGAATAATGCTGATGTCTCCTACGTAACACCAACCAGTAACCACCTTAGGCCAGAAAATTATTCTCGGCCATTTTGACAAGGAAACGAGCGAGGTTAATGAAAGGGACATGGTTGATTGTATGACCTTTGAAAAGGTCAAAATTGCTCATCACGTCTACCTTAGCTGGCTTCGTATTGAATAGAGCAGTAATCAGGCCTTTCGGAAGAAAGCCAATAGCCTGGGATTGAAAGCACCGTGTCTCAAGTAGGGACTAGGAAGCCCAATCGCCAGCCTTACTTCGCCGTCGAAGTAAGTACAAAGTGGGACTCATTTTTCAATAATGATGAGAGAAGGGCACGGTGCAAAGCTGTCAGATTTTGTCCCTTAGGCAGAGCACTTCTCGATCCTTTTGCGCTGCTGTGGCATGAAGATGTCAAAGTGTGACTTGGATTACCTTTGGGCAAGATCTTCTCATTTCTTATCCGAATTTGGAGCTGACAGAAATGGGAACAACGTGAGAACCTCAGTGTACTTCGCGCGACCGTGAAACGAGTAATAAAACACAGTTTTTACGACTTTTCTTTATCTGACCAGACTCATGAAATACAAACTGCTATGGTTTTTCTTAGATGACGGGTGAAGAAAGAAAGCAGTGATAGATGAATACATAATCAATATTAAGTACGCTAATAGGCCGCCTGCTTCCATACTTTAGAAAGGCGTCTAGATGAAAAATGGAACTCTTTTTTTGCTCGCTTCGTTCCAAAGTAGCTACAGCAGCTAGGATGACACGCTACATACCACTACATACAAAAAGTCTTAGCTGAGTAATTCCATTGTAGTCTCAGACTCTGCTTTTTATTGTAAGCACTGAAGTAAGCTCCTCCTCAGTATCTGTTGTCGTTACTCCGTTTTTTCCTGTATCCACGTGTCTTTTCTTTCATCGCTGTCAAGTTTTCTTGAGTACTAAGAGCAGCGGATGTGGACCCAAAAAGACACGAGGACGAACGAAAGACGACGAAGTGCTTTCACAACCTTATTCGAAAGCAGTAGTAGCAGGCTTCTACGGATGATATTATTCATACCCGTAAACTTTTCAGCAGAACTGAATACTATCACAACTTTACTGCTTTCACTATTTTTTTGTCATTTGCCAAATTCAATTCTGCTAAATATGTAGAGGACTACTCTCCATTTTGAGAAACGTAGGAAACGATCAGTCACGAGATTTTTGACAAAATGCTCCATCTCGATCCAGACTTCTCTTTCCTTGCCTTGTCGTCGCTCTCAGAATTCAGAAAAATATGAAGATGGAGTAGCCTAAATGATTGGCGGAACTTGAAAAATATGATAGAGTTTTTGCTTAGCGCTCTAGTACATATATGTAAAGGAGATTGAAAAGTATTTTGCAAGCTGGATTATCCTTTATTTGCAAAGGTTCTTTAGGCCCTCTTTCCCACCCCATAAAATCTATTGAAGTTGAGGAAGAAGAAGTGACAAAAGAGGAGGAGAGGACGACAAACTTTAAAAGAAATCTCCACTGAACAAATATTTCTTAACCCTTTCCTGCTTCTTCTTTTTACACCTTGATCTTTGTATTGTACGTATCTTACAGCCACGCTTACGGCAATACTACAATACAAGCTTTGTGGTCTAGAAGAGCCAACAAAGCAAAGAGGAAATTTCGCAGTGTCAGTACCAATTCTCACTTTCACGTCGTTTCACAAGTGTATTTTCTTCGTTTCTCTTCTTTGAAAGAACGAAGCAAGAAGTAGTCTTTCGTGTAGGATAAAGCTGTAAGGATCAAGTAAAGTACTGAGGCTACTGCTGGACGGACCCCAAAATCCCCAGCTACTACTACATTGGAGAAGAATCTTAGTCTGTGTTTTTAATTTGCCAGTCAAGTCCATGTTTAAAGGCCAGTCGAGTGCAAAAAAGAAAGCCTCTTTGCCTAGGCTTTCTTGCTTCTTCCAGTTCCAAGACCAAGTCTATTTCCCCAATTCTCCCATCCAAGACTAAAATGTAGCCAAAGGGCCTATTTACTCATCACTTCACAACCCAACCAAAGAGTTGATGACGTGGTGGTGAGGGGCTTCAAGGGTCTCTAAACATTTCGTTTTTACTACAGTAGTTGGATTTACATGTTTTTTGTGGCAGCAGGAAATACACAAGGTCAAAGGCAGCAGATGAAATGGAGGAATTTCCAGAGAATTTCCAATATCTCGTGACACTCATTGCCGCTGGCGGTCAAAGTAGCAGCGCTCGCAGGTGTGTGCATTTTCATTAGAATTTGCACTCAAGCCAAAATCTATGGTTCTTGGACTTTTCAAAAAAAGATATCCATCTGCTTCATCAGAACTGACAAGTGAAGTATTCCCTTGAGCTCTGACCCCTTCTTACTTATACACAGTGCTTTCTAATCTCTAAGTTTCAAGTCAACTCCAGCTCCAACTGGGTCAGGTTTTCAGCTAAAAATGCCGGCGTAGAACTACTCCTACGCTCTTTCCACTACCGCGCTTTTCACAAAAAGAGTGACCACTTTTGTGGTTTTTATCTCTTCTAGCCCTCCTTCTCCTTCTTCTTCTTCTGGGCTCGCTAGCTACATCAAAGAATCCAGCGGAAAACTTGACATCTTTGGCTACTGCTGTAGTCTGCCTGCATGCTACTGGCCTTGAGACTACTGCTGCCTACCACCACCATCATCGAAATATTTCGACCATTCACTAAAATTAGATTTTGTCCTCGTCAATTGGCACCCACCTTGAAACGTGATTCGTGTGACCATTTTTATGGGGCCTTCGAGAAATACAAAACTGACCTTTGTAAAGTGAGGATGGAAGCTGGAGAAAATGGAATTCACGTAATCTTATTTAGAGAGATGTATCTTTCCTTTTGGCCTTTAATTCCATATGTCGTTGTGTGGTCAATTTGCACGTTACGTCACAACACTGAATTGTCACCTTCAGACCTAAAGTAGGCCTTTAAAAAAGTAAGTCTCTCGCAACCCCAGTAGCAGTAGAGTAAAACTAGGGGGAAAAGTCTTTTGAAAGACTGTTAGGAACGCTAACGACCCCCTTATTTCTTTTACCCACCACTACTATCCACCCACCACTCATTAGCAGGAGAAAAGTGTCTCCCAAGAAGACTCTTTTGAAAACCACACCGCTACCATGGACTGCTGAAAAAAACTCCTGAAAAGAAGAAGAAGAAGAAAAGCGGGCCCACCAAACAACGCAGCAGATTTTTCGCCACTACCTGCACCTTCTTCTACTTCTTCCTCCCGTGGGAACCTACCAGCCATATTTTTGCAAAAGCTACTTTTTCATCTCTAAATCACTTCTTTCTTAGAAGTTCAACTGAGTTCCTTAGTCAACCTCAATTTTTCAACCCTTACCTCCAAATGAAGGAAATTGTCATGAATCAGCAGAGATAGAAGAAGGAAAGCAGGAGTTGTAACTTGATAAGATTCTTCTTAGCTGCAAATTAAAGAAACTGTAAGGGACTGAGGGGTGATGATGATGTCAGAAAAAAAGTGACGACTCATTTGATTTCTGGCAAATAATTGCATTAAAACTCTTTTCTCTCCTTGCTTGCCTTGATAGAGTTAGAAAGCAGAAGAGCTTGCTAAAGCTCAAGCCTTTGAAGTTTGAATCATCATCTGATGAAACTTGAAAGCCTTCTTCTTCTTCCATCACCATCTTTTGCACTCTAGAAAATCCAAATTAAGTGCTCTCTCATCAATCTGCCAATTAACACCTTTGACATCAAGAACCTGGGACTTTTTTTTCGAAGCAGTCCCAAAGGAGTATCTATTTTAAAAGGGGTAATGAAAAGCCATGGTCAATATATAAAGAAACAAAAGGTATCTAACAAAAAGTCCGATACTTTTTTCGTTGTAAAGGAATGTGTTGTCTTCCTTTGTGTTTTGTGGCTTGTGGAGAAATGAATGTCTTTTCATGTACTAAAAGCCCAAAAAAGGAAGAAAGCCAATTATAGATCTGTCAGCAGATACTTTATTTTCAACTCTCATTTCTTGACCTTGACAGATTATTTTATTTCTGACTAAAAAAGGGAAAGTGCTATTATCACAAAAAAGAAAAAAATTTGAGATATCTCAGGCTTCTCAAAACTGCAATTCAGTTCTTCTTCTTTGCATAGAAAGGGGGGAAAAAGAATAGCCAATCTTCTTATTGGCTACTTTGGAGGAGGACATTGTGCGCGCGGGCTGTCACAATATAACCGCAGTGTAGAGAACCAGTTGTCGTTCGTATCGTCGAAAGGTAGAGAAACAAGCAAAAAATACAAGCATTGGGGTCAGCAGATGATTTTTCATAGAGACAAATTGCGCAAAAAGGCTGTGCCAAAAGAATACTTTTGCCACTTGATTTCTTGGCAAAAGAATGAAAGACGAAGATTAAGGGGTCGCCATTACTATTCAATCTCTGGAAAGCTGTTGAAAAGCAGGCCAAGAATATGAAAAAAATGAATATGAATAGAGTTGACCATCATCACCTTTTCCGCACCACCAATCTTATCTTGAGGCCACACTTTTCGTGGTGCTGCTGCCTTGCAGAGTGGGCAAAAACACTTCAAAATTGTCTTTCGTCTGTTATAGTTCAGAGCAATTTTAGGTAATTTTTTCATGCATGAGACAAAAATCGATGTTAAAATCGTTTGATTTTTTACATAATAAAGTTTTGGGGAATATTTCCAGCCACTGTGGGCTCTTCCATGACCTTTCTTCGGTACTTTCAATACTTTCAAAAGCCTCAATGATAGAGCCTTTGCAACAGCAGGAAAAGATTTGAAAACGGAAGAAACTAAATACACTACGCAGAATCTGAGAGTCTTACAGATCTTAGAATGGGTTCAGAAGATTAGTCAGACGATTTTTGGCTTTTTCGAGGGGATTCCTAAATGGGTTTATGACCAACTGAAGCCAACTGAAGTGTAATACCATGTGTCATACAAATGATTATTTATGGGTCGCAGTTGCAAAAATGTGACCCGTCGCTCCTCTCTTTAGGGAGATGACTAAATAAATGGCTTGGAATGAAATAGTAATAGTCTCAAGGTCGCCATTCAAAATTAGACAAGACAAAACTTTGAAAAAAGTGCTTGGATCATCGAGTTTTTCGATCCTCCCTTGGATGAAACGAAAAAAGAAGTTGCATCAAAAGTCAAAAAACTTTTTAACGAATAGTACTGGTGCAATGGTAACTTCTCTACAGCTTCAAAATGGCTTACAAAAGCCCAAAATGCATTTATTCTGTCAAGTGCGAAAAACAATTATCAAATCTGTTGACCATTTTCAGTCTTGTTTTTTTGTGAAGAAGCGGCGCAGACTGGCTCGAAGGAGCATCACGAGCTCAAGCAAGGGTTATACTACCATCTTTTGTGGGCGACGTGTGTCTTCAAAAGGCAATGCGGTGGCGCAGAAAAACTGGAATGCTTGCAGAATGCCAAAGATCATAATAGTGAAAGCACAAATTCAGAAAGACTTTTGAAACGTGGAAAATTTCAAAGTCATTTCGGAAATGGCCAAAATTATTTTTTTTTTGTCTCTAGGAAAAAAGTGTTTCAATATCGGGCCAAGTTGGGATATGGTCAGTATTCAGAGATGTCATGTCTTATATGACTCAATCAGGCCTTTAGCCTTGCTTATTTCTTCCCATGTGAGCTGTAAAAGGCCTTCATTTGTCAGGAAATCAAATAAGAGGAGAGGGAAACGAGCAAGCTTGCGAGGCAAAGCAAAAAGAGAGAAGAAAATGTGAAAATTGACCTCATTGCATCTTTGGGGTTTTTTTTTAGCTTTCATAGGGAAACATCTTCATTGGAAACTTACAAAAACTAAAAGATGGATGGGGGAAAATCTCCCCTGAAGGTTGCAACGCAAAGAGTAGTACACGACTGAGTGGAAGGTTGCGAGAGTCTTCGATATTCATTGCGTAAAGTCCGCAAAGATTTCAATTGATACATTGATACGACTACTACCGGATTCTGGATTCGCCAGGTTAGGTTGCGTTGAGATCTACCCAAATTTTGCGACATGACGCTGACATTCAACAAAGCGACGCGACTTCCCGTTTGTTTCTATTGTTACTATTCTACCTAAAGGAGAAACATTCGGAGATTTGAATTCGTAAAAATGCCGAGTGAAAATGAAGAATTTCGTACACTTTATTGTTCCTGCGGTCAAGATTTTGAACACCGACAAATCTTAGAAGTTCACAAAAAGATATGTCCAACAATCAAAGAACTGAAGGAAAAAGAAAAAGAAAACCAGTGTCAACGCAGAGTTTATAATTGCTACAATTGTGCGTTTTGTCATAAAGAATTCAATTGTTCAGGAAATCTCAAAGCGCATATAAGTCAGCATCACAAGGAAATGAAATGTGAGATTTGTTACAAAATATTTTCCGATTACCACTTCTTTTCCAAGCATAGAAGAACAGCGCATAAGAAGTTCAAGTGTGACAAATGTGATAAACAATTCATCTGCCAAGACTATCTCGTGTTCCATTATAATATTGGCGTTTGCACGGAAGGAAAAAAGAAAGTCCCAAACAGCCCTCCACGATATGCATGCAAGGAATGCGAGAAGATATTCAAATCAAAGCATACTCTTCAGAATCATACCATAAATGTTCATCAAATCCGATACAAGTGTGCCAAATGTGGCCAAGAATTCAATTCGCAACCAGCGTTGTACAATCATGATGAGCAAAATCATGCCGAAATCAAAATTATCAAACCCGCCAAACCAAAGTTTTATAAATGTACACGATGTGCTTATTCAACTGACACAATTGCGCTTTTTCAAAGACATTTTCTCAGAAATAAACATTAAATTAGGAACAAAAATATTTTACTAATGATTTATGAACAATTCAATTGGTGTTTTTCCATCTTCATCAGTAGCTTCAAGATTGAATTCAATCCCATACTGTTTCTTGACCCTCTTAAGAAATTGATCAAAATGTATCTTCAAATTCTTTTCACATGTGTAGTGGATCGGCGTTCTTCCTCTGTTATCTCTTGCTTCAAAATCAATGCCAACTTCTTTTGCATACTTTAAAATCGATTTGAAACGAACAGGAATATCTTTCCAAGTTTCATTTCCTACATAATTGTCAAATGCAATGTGAGCGGGAGATTTTCCGTCTTCGTTCTCTCTACAATTGACATCAATACCAGCTGTCAAAGCATGCTTAAGAATAACTTCAGCCATTTCATAATTCCCGCTATAAAACGCCATGTGTAGTGCAGTTAATCCAAGTCTTTCATCAAGTGTCGGATCAAATCTTGAAGACTTAGACATCAGCATAGTAACCGTATCCAAAATTTCCTGAGGTTTAAATCTTCCGCAATCATCATCATCTGGATCATCTGGTATTTTTACATCACAACAATCACTAACGTGATATAGTGTACTGTGACCTTCACCATCTATTGCATTAACATCAATCCTTTCATCAGCTAAGAGTAATTTCACAACCTCTGGCTTCATTGCAAACATGAAAGGTGTCCTTCTATCTCTGGTCCAATCATATCCATCGGTTACAATTCTTTCGCTTGAACGAGCATTCAAATCAATTCCCAACTCATCAGCACGGTCCAAAAAGAGTTTGACAACTTCAATGTGATTTGAGTCACATGCAGCATGAAATAATGTGCATCCTTGTGGTGGTGGTGGTTTTTTGTTGAAATCAATCTTTTTGTCACCTTTCAGGTTCATGTAATATTGGAGGATTTCTACTTGGTTTTTGAAGCAAGCATCTGCAAGAAGTGATTCCTGACAGCTTGACAAACCAAGTTCTTTGAAGTTGTCAACATTCATATTTGTCATATGGGGTGAATTTATAAGCATATCAAAAATGTCAATTCTGTTTTCATCTGCGGCAAAGTGTAAAGGTGTCTCCCAGTTATACGTTTCTGGAGTTCCGATTAATTTCAATCTGTAGCTTGACATAAACTTAGCAAATGATGTCAGATTTTCAATAGATTCCTTTTCATAAATATGATCCATTGTCTTCATAAATTCCGGATAACATTTTTCAAGAGATATAGGTCCATCATTTCTATCTATCCTCACACTCATGAATTCTTTGCATTTGAGCAGCTGTAAATGCCACCAATACTTGTCCTGGTCAATGCAAGCTTTCCATTCTTTTGAAAAGCATGCAAGGAATGCGAGAAGATATTCAAATCAAAGCATACTCTTCAGAATCATATCATAAATGTTCATCAAATCCGATACAAGTGTGCCAAATGTAGCCAAGAATTCAAATCGCAGCCAGCATTGATCAATCATCATAAGCAAAATCATGCTGACATCAAAATTATCAAACCTGTCAAACCAAAGTTTTATAAATGTACACAATGTGCTTATTCAACTGACATAATTGCGCTTTTTCAAAGACATTTTCTCAGAAATAAACATTAAAATAGCATTAAAAATATTATATCCGGACGCACGTGACATACCTTAGAGCGGTAGACAATTAGACATTGAGGGAAAAGGAAGCTTTTATTCTGATTCTGTGTCATCACTCCTCATACAAATGTGACTTGTTTTTTGCATAATTCAAGTGGTGTTTTTCCGTCTCCATCAGTGACTTCAAGATTGAATTCAATGCCAAATTCGGTTTTGGCAATTATAAGAAATCGGTCGATAACTTTTTTGGTATTCTTTTCGCACACATAGTGCAGCGGCGTTCTTCCACTGTTATCTCTCGCTTCCAAATCAATGCCAACTTCTTTTGCATATTTCAAAACAATTTTGAAAACTTTAGAAATACCATACAAAAATTTTGGTCTCTCCTCATTTAAATCATTGCATTGAAATGCGTAGTGAGCGGGAGACATTCCGTTTGCTTCATCTCTACAATTAACATCAATACCAGCTTTCAAAGCAGATTCTAAAATGACTTCAGCAACTTCATCTTGCCAGGATCCAAAAGCTTGGTGCAGAGCAGTATATCCAGTTCTTTCATCAATTGTCGGATCAAATCTGGAGGACCTTGACATCAGCAAAGTAATTGTGTCCAAAAATTCTTGAATTTCAAATCTTCCTAAATCCTCTGGAGTTTGCCAATCGTATATTAGATCCAGACACTCACTAACATAAAATAGTACAGTGCGACCTTCATCATCTGTTGCATTGACATCAATCCTTTCATCAGCTAAGAGTAATTTCATGACTTCTGGTTTCATTACATACATGATAGGTGTCTTTCCATCATGTCCATCATCATAATCTTCATGGTTTTCAACTGAACGAGCATTCAAATCAATATTCAACTCATCAGCACGGTCCAAAAAGAGTTTGACAACTTCAATCTGATTTGAGTCACATGCATTATGGAATAATGAATATCCATCGGGAGCTGCTGGCATTTTGTTGAAATCTATTTTTTGGTCATCTTTCAGGTTCATGTAGTATTGGACAATTTCTACTTGGTTTTTGAAGCAAGCATCTCCAAGAATGTCTCCTCTATTAGAACGACACAAGAGACTAAAACTAAAGTTCTTAACGTTCATATTTTTCATATAGGGTGAATTGACAAGGATATCAAAAATGTCAATTCTGTTTTCATCTGCTGCAAAGTGTAAAGGTGTCTCCCATTGCCTTATACTAATATAAGGCCATGGTGTCTCCCAGTCATACGTTTTTGGATTTCCGATTAATTTCAAACGGTAGCTAGACATAAATGTGGTGAATGTTTTCAGATTTTCCATAGATTCCTTCTCATAAATATGATCCATTGTCTTCATAAACTCCGGATATTGCTTTGCAAGTGAATTACTATATTCAGTTTCACTCATGATTTCTTTACATTTGCCCAGTTGTAAATGCCACCAATACTTGTCTTGGTCAATGCAAGCTTTCCATTCTTTTGAGACCATTCGACAATTACCAAGACTTTTTGGATCTAATTTCTTGAAGATTGATAGGGATATGTGTTGAAAACCGGGATTCTGAATGAATTTTTCGATTGGAAAATAATGAGTCAAAGGGCGTTTCTTCAGTGACTTATGCAATTTTCCCATAGAGTCCATGATATCCATGATATCGTAGTTTTGCATTAGTCTCTTAATGTCAGTTTTACATGACTGATTCTCTTCCTGGAGTCTTTCGACCAATTGTTCAAGAGCTTCAATTCGTCGTTTCAAAGTGTCTTTTTCGCTGTCACACGACATGATGATAGAATTTGAATTTTGAAAGTTGGAAATCTGAATTTTCTATCGCGGTTTCAATCAAAACAAGATATTCCGCATCGGATCTTTCACTCAACCTTACAATGCAATGTCGATTGCAACGAATGCGAAAAGAAATTCAAATCAAAGTATATCCTTAGACTTATATCAAGAAGTTTATCAACATCGATATACATAGTAACAAAACGACCACTTGTTCAAGAGCTTCAATTCGTCGTTTCAAAGTGTCTTTTTCGCTGTCATACGACATGATGATATAATTTGAATTTCTGAAACTTGAAAATTGGAATTTTCTCAGTACTCCGCACGTAGAGACCCGAGCCGCAAAGTGCTGAATTTTCTATCGCGGTTTTTAAAACAAAACAAAAAATTCCGCATCGGATCTTTCAAAAATGACAGTCACTCAACCTTACAAATCCCAAATAGTCTACAACGTCGATATGCACGATATGCATGCAACTAATGCGAAAAGAAATTCAAATTAAAGTATATTCTCAGAATCATATCAAAATGTTTATCAACTTCGATATACATAGTAACATTCATAGTTCATTCATTCATTCTTGACATCCGGACGTGAGTGATATATGTAACTTTTTTAAAAAGAGTCACTTAGAGGTTGAGATAGGAAAAACCGGGCCCGGAAAAACAAGCCATTTCTTCAGGGAACAACTCAAATGGCGTTTTTCCATCTTCATCAGTAGCTTCAAGATTAAATTCAATCCCAAACTCTTTTTTGGCAATCTGAAGAAATCTTTCAACACATTTTTTGGGATTGTACTTGGATTCGCACATATAGTGCATGGGCGTTCTTCCTCTGTTATCTCTCGCTTCCAAATCAATACCAAGCTCTTTTGCATACTTCATGAGAAACCTTATATTGTCTGGAAATTCTCCATATTTCCAACATAATGAACTATGTTGAAAGGCATAGTGAGCGGGAGATTCTCCGTCTTCAGTTCTACAATTGACATCAATACCAGTTGTTAAAGCATATTTAAGAATGACTTCAGCAAATTCAGGCCGACTTCCAACGGCATTGTGCAGCACAGAATAGCCAGTTCTTTCATCAATTGTTGGATCAAATCTTGAGGACTCTAATAACAAAGTACATGTGTCCAAAAGTTCTTGAACTTCAAATCTTCCGGCTTCTTCTGGAGTATCGCATTCCAAAATCACATCCCAACAATCAATAACATAGAATAGTGCAGTATGACCTTCATCATCTGTTGCATTGACATCAATCCGCTCATCAGCCAGGAGTATTTTCATGACCTCAGGTTTCATTGCATACATGATAGGTGTCTTTCCGTCATTTCCTTCATCATAATCTTCGTTGTTTTCACGAATGCGAGCATTCAAATCAATCTTCAACTCATCTGCCCGATTTAAAAACAGTTTGACAACTTCGATGTGGTTTGAATGACATGCGGAATGAAATAATGAGAATCCCCATGGCGCTGGTGGCATTTCATTGAAGTCAATCTTTTTATCACCTTTCAGATTCATGTAATAATTTATGATGTCGACTCCATTGTTGATACATGCATGTCCAAGTAATGTTCGTTGTAATCCTTTGTAATCCCAATCATTGAAGTTTTCAACATTCATACTATTCATGTGTGGTGAATTGACAAGCATATCAAAAATGTCAATTCTATTTTCATCTGCTGCAAAGTGTAAGGGTGTCTCCCATTTAAACTTGTTCTCAATTTCGCTTATTTTCTTTCGATAGCTTGACATAAATGTAGCAAATGATTTCAGACTATCAATAGATTCCCTCTCATAAATATATTCCATTGTCTTCATAAATTCCGGAATTCGGTTTTCAAGAGAATTAGCATCAAGGCTTGAACTCATGATTTCAAGGATTTCTTTACATTTGAACAATTGTAAATGCCACCAATACTTGTCCTGGTCAATGCAAGCTTTCCATTCTTTTGAAACAACCCGACAATTAGAAAGGCTTTTCGGATCTAATTCCTTGAAGATTGAAAGAGCAATGTGTTGTAATCCGGGATTCTGGATGATTTTTTCTATTCTGAAATGACGTTTCTTCAGTGACTCGTGCAATTTTTCAATAGAGTTCATGATATCGTAACATTGATTGTCTTCCTTCAGTTTCTGAATTTCTTCTTCATAGCCCTGATTTACTCCTTTGAGTCTCTTGTTTTCTTCTTCCCATGACTGATTCTTTTCCTGGAGATTTTCAACCACGTGTTCAAGAGCTTCAATTCGTCGTTTCAGAGTGTCATGGGCGTTTTCGCACGACATGTTGATATAATTTGAAATTGGAATTTTATTTTCTTTTTCTATCGTGTTTCTTATAACTTTGTTTTGAATTCTGAGCATTATTTCGCATCGGATCTTAGGTTGATCACTCAACCTTTCAACTATTATCGCGTGAAATTATCGGCGGTCAAAAATCACTAATCAAATTCGTAATTATTATTATCAAACTTCTTGTTTTGTCAAAAAATAATTTTAATTTTCAAGGCAAGAAGTTTTGATTTTCTAACACTGAATCCGGATTCAGGATGATCGATATTCGATTTTTCAAAATTATTTAAAAAGTATCAACTAACACTAAGTACCTCAGAACTCGTGTATGTATTTCAATCAAAGCTGCACTAAACATAAAATGTCTTTTCATTCATTTTGTTCCAACGTAATCTCCCCCGTTATCGTTGCAACAATCTTTTAAAAACCAAAATTCCAATTTTGACGACTGGTCGTTTTCTTGTAGGGCAATCCTTTCAAGCAATGTTCTTCGATCCAAGGATTATTCAGATCTTCGGCCAATCTAGCGCACTCCATTCTCTTCCTCAATGGTTCCAGTTGTTCATATATCTGGTTTTTCGCTTGGTTCGTCTCTAATCCAAACATACCTTTCAATGCTGATAAGAATCCAAAGTCTTCGAAAAATTCCATAGCCTGAGGTCGTGGACGAGTGAAAGTCTCTCCAGAATTAACCAAGACAAAATATATTACTGCTAAGACTAACATGTCTTTGGGTGCCTTCGAAAGTGCCCAACGTATGACTGGAACTTTTTCATCCAATTCCCCCTCCTCCTGTAAGTAGCATAGCAGTAAGAGGATTTCTTGCGCAATGCTCAACGTCATATCGACCTCATAGGAATCAGACAGCATCAAGATGATATTGATAGCTACCTATGTTTCTCAGGGAGTATGCGAAAGCCGAAAGCGCGAAAAGCAAGCAAGATCATTATTGCTGAAAATAGGGGTGCATTTCATGTTTTTGACCGCGAGAAGCGTAGCTATCGCGGTCCTACAAGTGGCAGCTATTGTTACGACTTAAGTCTTTTATAACGATTTCGTTATTCTATAACGATCATTACGCAATAACGTCTGTGACGAAATAACACAACAGACGTATAATGCGATAAC
>LT727899.1:889992-999787 GCA_900157175.1 Oithona nana
AAGAATGGGTCGAGTGGCACAACAAAACCAACGTGACCAACAAGATAAAATATCCTTTGAAAACCATCTGAAATATGAACCACTTTGATTTAGACTCTATGAAATAGTTAGTCAAACCTTTTATTACTTACTGTCATGTCACTTTGACAAATGCTTGACGAATGACAAGATGATGTCACGCACTCTAGAATGCCTAATAGAGGTGCTAGCACGCATACTCATTTTTCCTGAAACACGCTCTTATTTGGAACCCTTTTTTACTACACAGTACATCTATTTAGTACCTTCAAACTAGATATCATGAGTAATGCGGCTTGTGTTGCCGCCATTTTGTTTTGTATCTTTTTGATATCACAAGCCGATTTACATAGGGTAAAGCTTTGAAAAAGTGGAAGATATCTGAAAATGTTCAATTTTTTGGCCAATTTTTTACTAAGTTCAAGTTGTGATAGTTTTACACAAGAATTTAAAACAAAAATCGTCATATAATTTTCAATTTTGTTCAAAAAACGCAAAAAAGGAAAAAAAAGTCAAAATTGTCAAAATTATTCCATTCTCGAGCTCGGCGGGCAACCAATCAGAAGAAGGCAGATCAAACTTCTGCATGCTGATTGGTTGAAAGCGCGCTCAAGCGGCATGAGCGACCTGACTCTACGTCGGCTGCAAGTCATGTGACCTAGCATTCGCTATTAGCTAAAAAGCCCGCGAAAACCTTTTTGATATACTAGCAGCTCCCACTGTGGTAGCTAAATGTACCAAATATCAAAAAGGTGCATAAAATGGCGGCGATGGATGCAAGTCGCACTACTCCTTCTATATAGTTATATCTATGGGTGCCTTCGAAAGTACCCAACGCCAACGTACGACTGGAACTTTTTCATCCAATTCCCCCTCCTCCTGTAAGTAGCAATAAGAGGATTTCTTGCGCAATGCTCAACAGTCACGTCATATTGGCCTCATAGGAATCAGACAGCATCAAGATGATAGGTAGTAGGTACCTATGTTTATCAGGGAGTATGCGAAAGCCGAAAGCGCGAAAAGCAAGATTATTAATGCTGAAAATATGGGTGTATTTCATGTATTGTCTAATCTACATATCTATATTTTGTCGTCATTGCTTTCATCCAAGTCTCATCAAATCATCTGTTTTCCAACAACGTTTGACCATCCAGACCATCATTCCTTTTTTGGCTCCATTGCAATCCTTGCCCTTGAACTTTTCTGGAATCTTCAAACCAGCAGTACTAAACGTTTCTCTAATTTCCTTGAGTGATTCGGATTTGTCTTGATGTACTGATCGAAACTTTTTCAAAAAGTCGAATTTCGGTCCATAGTAGTAAGAATGGGTCGAGTGGCACAACAAAACCAACGTGACCAACAAGATAAAATATCCTTTGAAAACCATCTGAAATATGAACCACTTTGATTTAGACTCTATGAAATAGTTAGTCAAACCTTTTATTACTTACTGTCATGTCACTTTGACAAATGCTTGACGAATGACAAGATGATGATATGTGTACGCACTCTAGAATGCCTAATAGAGGTGCTAGCACGCAACATTTTTTCTATGTACTCGTTTTTCCTGAAACACGCTCTTATTTGGAACCCCATTTTAATACATAGTACATCTATTTAAACCTCCAAACACGCATATTAAGACCTGGACAGCTATTAGGTACTCTAGAATATTGGCAAAGGGATGATTCATCAGGCGCACGCAATTATGTTGGGATTTCATCTGGAATTACGTCCGGATTTTCATTTACATAAATGATCAATTCGAAAAGGATTAAGCTTTTGTAAAACTATGACGAAAACCCTGTAATTTGTTTCTCATAAGATTTCGTTCGATCAATACAATCAGTAATTGTAAAAAGATCCGATGATCGCCGAAATATCACCGACATTGATTTTTGCATAAGATTGATCTCTAATGCGTAATGTCTACATTCTATCCATCAAGATTGATTTCTAAATTGTACGTAATTGTTCTACACCCTGTTTGTAATTTAATTGAAACATCTAATAAATCGTATAGGTGTCCAAAGTTTGGTGGTGAGGCTACTAAAAACCTCATCAGAGCCCTCATAATATTGGTGCAAGATTTACATGTTTTGATTAGTAGCAAAACGCCACTTGGTCATTTTATATACTCGTTACGCGAAGTAATTTTATCAACATTGCATATTTATTTTCCACCATCAAGGTTTTTACAATTTTAGGTACGGCATCCGCATCAAGTATCTTTAGGTCCAGTAGAAGTGCATACATTTTACCTTGAATATTTTCTATGCTGAATATACTCATCGTAATTTAGCAAAACTTTGTTTTTCCAACAACGCTTCATCATCCATTGATAAGATCCAACTTTAGGCAGACATGGGTCTGAAAAAATCCTCGAAAAGATTTTTCTAGCTTTAGTGATCAAGTCAAATTGTTTGGAGAATTCCATGAATCCAGTATTTGGCCGATGAAATGAATCGCAAGTCACAATCAATGCCGAGGCAGCGGCGAAGATCGCGATTAATTTGATGATCATCTTTTTTAAAAAAAGGAACCATTAGAAAGGCAACTAAACTTTCCAAGCAAATGTAAGTCTTACCTTCGACGATGGTTCCTTAAGAATGATCGGATCAACGATGACGAAGAATGTAACGATGTGTAACCCTCTAATTGACCTTTAGAAACTTTTTCAATACGTCAGTTGGTATTCGATAAGGTTTAATCTAGAAGATCATATTTCTTGTGCAATGTGACGGATCCGGATCCGGATAAATGAAAAAGACATAAGAGTATTCCTAGTAGTGTGTCGCGGTATTTATTCCTTTTTTAAGTACTTGTACATTTGTTGTAGAAAAGATGTTGATTTTGACTGTCAAATGAATTGTGTGTTTTTTTCACGAGGGTTTTCTTTTGTTTTTCTTTTTCTGCAATTGGGAAATATTATGGGGAGGAGGATCAGGATCAGGAGGAGAGAAATACACGACACTCAAATCTGCTTTTTCATCCATTATCATCATCATTTAAACATCACTGATCGCCAAATAAAGAACAGAAAAAAAGTTGAATGCCAAGGAGCTATTTTAAAATAGTAGTAATAGTTTGTAGTAGCGAGTTTTTCAAAGAGTTTTTCATTTCATTTGAGAGTGAGAAAATAAAAATCAAAGGATCCATGACCGTGCTGAATGTTTGCTCTCCATTACACTTCGATTTTCAATGCCTCAAAAAAGAAAGCTTTGGAGAGAAACCCATAAAAAGGAAAATATTCATTCAATCACAACGAAAAAAAATATGCCTTTCATTCTATTTCTGTTGGCAGTGTTTTTTCAAAAAAAAAACCAAAAGAGAGAAAAAAATATGAGGTGGGGTCGAGGTGTTGGTAATTCATTTTTAATTTAGGCAAAAAAAAAAAGCTCCTTGGCGCAGCTTTGCAATTTTATCAGCGATGTAATTTAGCAGATAATGCTAAAATCATTCTTCCCTTTAGTTCTAAAATCGACAATGAACAATATATAATTGTTGGGTAGGTAGTAAGTATTTATCTCTCTAAGTTTATAATCATTATGTACACATTTTTTGTTTAAAACTTTTTTTCATTTCTGGTGGTAGTGATAGGGCATCATAAAGGGAAGTTGGATTGAGGGGGGACTACTTTGATGATGGAAATTTGGCAGCTTTTTTAAACAATAATTTCAACTTAACAAAAAGAATTTTTTGGGGAAAGAAATGAAGAAAAAAAAATCAGAAGTAATCGCATAATGTCAAGAGAAAGATTTCCATCTTCAGAATGTATATTGTTGTAAAATAGGGTAGAAATTAATTTATGAAAAAAAAAACTTTTGAAAGCAACGTTTTTCCAGTGTATATATGTAGTCAATTATATCTACTGCTTTAGTCCAATAACGCAAAAAAATCAACTGAAAAAGTTTAGTGATTGCACTACTAAACGTTGGGAAGAACAAAAATCAAGTCACATTTCCTACTACTTTAGCAGGAAGCGAGAGACGAAGAGCGAGACGAAACAAAAAACCTGAAAAATATCACATCATTCATTCTTCAGTGCGCTTTCTACGAGAGATTTTCAGCAGCTTTCCTGCTTTCTAAAAAAAGTTGTCATACCCAAGGTTGAGTGATTTTTTAACAACGCAATTTTGGTTGATGACAAGGGAATTTTTTGGTAGCGGCTGCGCAATTCAAGAGACAAGGAAAATGGTCTAAAGAAAAAAAAAAAACATTATAGATGGGAGGACGAAGAAAAAAGCTGCTCCATTTAAAAAAAAATCGGAAAAAATAGGTTCTGACAAATGTGTGCTTTTTTTTTTGTTACTGTTTTACAAAATAACTCTGCATCAATTTTCTCCTGTGGTTGGGGGGTAGCATGGAGTCAATTTGATAGTAGACAGTGTAGTGTTCTTTTCTTTCAATGGAGGATTCATTTGCAGTCATCAGTCTCGTTTTTTTCATCAGCAGACACCACAAAAAAACCTGATTTTTGTTCGTGAAAAAAAGGGATCGAGCAAAAAATGGCCGGACAGTATTCATCTTTCGGGAGGTACTTTCCACAAGTCTTTCGCATTCCAAATTTTTTTTAAAGTTCATAGCGCAGTAGAAAAAGCCAAGAATAGTATATTTTTTAAAGTTTAGGAAAAAGGTTTTTTTTTTTTTGCTGACAACTACTTCTTTTTTAAGTGTAGTACATGGTGTGTAATGTGTGATTTTTCTTTCTTTCTGACTTTGAATTTTGTTTAGCCTTTAGAAGGCCTCTCCACTTAGGTCAAGTTGGTAATAATTCGGAGGGAGTTTCTGACAATTTTCCTAATTCATCTCTTTTTTGTCAACAATCAGAAAAAATTGAGAAAAGGTTGCGTGACTAATTTCTATGGAAAGAGGGAAGAATGGTATTATGGTTTTATAGGGAGAAAATTTGCGAGAGTTTACAGGAGTGGTTTTGTAGTGTGGTGATTTTTTTCATTCTTGATGGTAGTTTTTTTTTTCTTAGAAGCTACTATGTACACTGAAGGGTTTTTGTTGAGCAACACCATTGCTTTATCCAAAAAGTCATCGCTTTTGAATTCACGCAACCTCTCTTTTAGATGAAGGGTTTACTTTTCATATAGGGATTGTAATAATTAGAGTAGTAGTGTTGACAGCAGTATTGTCTCTAAAAAAATTGCAGCTACTGGATTGATTTTTCGTTTTCTCTTTCTGTTCATCTGATTTCGAGTTTCTTCTTCTTTTTCACAAATCTTTCGTTCAAATTGGATGACATTTTCTTCTTCTTCTTTTGCAGAGTATATTGACACTCACTACAATAACAACTTCACAAATTCTTCTGGCTTTAAAAAGTCTCGATTTTTGAGGGTGAGGGGGAATCGTTGACCAAAATCTTTTCTCAGATTCGTCATTCAGTTTGATACAGTATGATGAATAAATAGGAGTCTCGAGCTCGTGAATCCAACTGCTAAGCGAGCCGAGACTGGATTTGATTTTAACAATATTTCTTGATGAGGGTTTGATCAGAAATAGGATAGTAAGGAAGGTAGTGAAGAATCTGGTGTGTGTATCGTGAGTTCGAATCATCGTGCGCTTCTTCTTCTTCTTCGCAACCAGTCACAAGTATGATGAGGTCAATCATGGCTTCTCACAGATCCATCTGTAATTAAGAAAAGGTTGCGTGTTTTCTAAAACTTTGGGTTGCGCTTTAGAAGATCCTTTGCTACTTACGAGATTCTGCGGTTTTTCTTTTAGTTGTTGCGTATTTTTTTCTTTTCTGATTTGCTAGAGTTCTTGAACTGGAACTGGAAACAGTTCTCTATGCAGTGCAGGAAACTCGAGCCCATTGCCACTCATACTCGACTTGAATTTGACCAGCGCCTCCATGTGAAGACCACTAATTTCCCTGTAAAACAAATATTATTGCAAGTTAGACTATTAGACACCAATCTTAGCTTTGAGATGATCCAAAGTACTTTCCAAATTGTAATTTGACCAGTAATTGAAAAAGTTGATTGCAATCAACAGTACTACGTACCTCAATGCAAGACGTTTGTTAACTACTCGATTAAAAACAGAAACGTCTCCTTTGAGGGGTACATGTGGAGGATTTTCAGTCAGCTCGCGGTGAAGGGCGGTCAAGACAGCTTGATTCAAACTTCGGACTTGTTCTGCCTCCCGTAATCCCGGCCGATCTACAAGAAAGAAGTCAGTACATTACTTTGAAACGTTTCAATGCCTTAATAAATAACAATACGTACCATGCTGTAGTAAAATGTACGCGGAATACAAAGCCAGTGCAATGTCTGACAGCCGCAATTCGGCTAGACTCTTGGCAAAGTCAAAAACCTGACTGACAAGGTTCATCTCGACGGTGTCTCGCGTAGTCATGAATGCCTCCATGGGGAGCATGCAGTCCGAGAAGAGGACAGCATTTTGGCTCAGGTCAAAGTATCGACTCATTCTGATGACCGCAAGCTCAAAGGCACCTATTAGTAACAAAGAGATCAATTTTTTTTATAACATGTCTTCAAATTGTAAGCACACAATCTACTTACCCTTCTTTAGTAGTGTGATTTGATCTTCTTGATTAAATCCTGTCATAAAGCCGGGTACCATTTTAGCAAATTCAATAATCTGTTTGATGATGTTGGTCAATTCTCGAGCAGCTGTTTGCCACAATTCCTCGTGTGACTGTAAATGTATTTTAGTTAAAGAAAAAGAATGAGACCTAAAGAATGGATATAATCTCTTACCATATTTTTGAAATAGACAAGCTTGTTCTGATCAATACCCATTCGCCACTTCTCACGGATAGTCTGAGAGGGAGAGAGAATCGTCGACTCGTGAGCTTGGACAATCGCACTGGTGAGATGCGAACTAATGCGGTCGGGATCTGAAAAAAGACAGAAGTTTTATTTTCGTCATCCTGCTGTTGATCAAATATCAATCAGGCTTTCTCCCCCGATTACAAACTACCTATCAGTTCCCCTCTGAAAATCCCTCGCAGTTGGAGACTTACTACGCAAAATGACTATGAAAAATCTTCATAAAAACACAATGAATGGACAGGAAAAAATAATCCTTTTAAGAAATGGTTA
This sequence comes from Oithona nana, assembly GCA_900157175.1. Taxonomy (NCBI): domain Eukaryota; kingdom Metazoa; phylum Arthropoda; class Copepoda; order Cyclopoida; family Oithonidae; genus Oithona; species Oithona nana. Next base: position 897,090 of record LT727899.1, read on the forward strand.
GTTTTGAAGGTTAGTAGTACCATTTCTGAGCTCCTGCGCATAATTATCCGTGGACTTGGGTGGCGTAGGTCCGGACGGGAAGGTAGTTGAGTCCACGTACGGGGGCACCGTGTCCGGTGAGCCCAAATGAGTCTGACCAGGTACCATCAGGTCGTTGCCTGCTGAGCCTTCCTGCTTAACCGGCACCATATTGGGCGGTTGCGGGGGAGTGGGCATCATGGGTTGTTGCCCTGGGGGTTGCGGCTGATGAGGCAGTCCAGCAGCATTTCGAGGGCCACCCATTTTCATACCTAAAGATTCATGCATTTTGTGTTAATCATTGTTGATTCATCCTTCACCTTTTTTTAAAAGTAACCTTTACCATTTTCATCAAAGTTATCATATGTCTTACCTAATCCTGAGCTGTTTATGCTGACTGGTGTGTTGTCGTTACTGAGGTTGAGGTCGGACCTTGACTCAAAGCCCGTGTTGGTTGTGCTATCGACACCGCCGTAATCGGACCAGTCGTTACCACAACTGTTGTTGGAGGTGGTGGTGGTGTTGGCTGCGGAGGTGTTGACCGCCGAGATGGCCGCCGCCACCGCCAGGTTGGGGAAGGTGTAGGAGGAGGTGTAGCCAGGGGCCTCATTGCAATATGACGGGAATCCACCATACATGTGTTCGGTTGAGGATGGCTGTGGGGGATCGAAAACCGAGGAGTCCGGAGAGGATCCAGAGCCTTGCTGACTTCCGCCACTACCCGTGGTACTCGAGCTACCCCCGTTTAAGCTACTGAGGGCATTTTGAGCCATATTTTGACTGTTCATTTCTTTGTGGTAACGAACCTCATCCTCCACCTTTTCTCGTTGCTTCTTCGACATCCGACCAAATTTCACAGCTAAAAGAAAATAAAAATATTTCAACTTTCGCTCAAAATAGTTTTACAATGAAAATAAATGCTGTAAATGTTGTAAATATTATAGTTTTGAATAGGAAAATGTGATTACTAAAAAATTCATGTCTAGCCAATGTCTGAGGAAAACTAAGATTATATTCTTGGACTTAGCAAATGTTATTTATGGTGCTATTTTTATTGCCGAATAAAAGCTAGTAGGAAATGGTTTGCATTGGCTTCATCTCTCTGTTCTGCAAGTTTTGCAACGTACATTTGCGCTGTTCTGCCAGTAGTGCAGTCAGTCAGTGGTGCTAGTCTCTGTGCTTTCGCACAGCATTAGCAGCAGCAGCAAAGCAATCTTGGATCAATAGTGTCTAGCTCCCCCGTCACTCCTACAACTATACAACCCCTACTTCTTCCAGCATAGCACACAGAACAGCATAGCAGTCCTAGCTTTCATTTACAAGACAAGGAACAGCGCAAATGTAGGTCTGTGGGTTTGTGTGTGCATGTGCAACTTCCTCCTCCTCGCCAGGAAACAAACGACGAGGAGAACGACTCTATAGTGTAGTATACGGAGAATACATAGCGCAAAAACAGTGCAGTCGTCGGTAGTGTACATGTCAAGATTACAATCATCAAAACTTCCCTTTCTGCTTCCTCAGTCCAAAAATATTTGCTAATTTTCTAACATCAAGAATACTGCTGCTTTGAAGATTTGTTAGTCTGATGAGGAATGTAAAAAGTATTTTTACAGCTTGCTTCTATGTTAATACATATCAAGATACAAGTAGCCACAGTGTTTGAAAGTCACTTAAAACGTCTCAATTATTTTCACGCAAAATAGTCAAAATGACACTTACATTCAGATTCACACGTAATATTGCGGAAGAAGATGATCGATGATCATTTTAACATCATTACTTTTTCGACTTTCTCTCTTCCGCAAGTACGGATTTCATTCATGGTTGGAAAGAAAAAAATCATAGGTGTAATTTGATTGCTGGTTTCCTATTGAAAACACTTACCTATCTAAATTGCCGAAATAACTGCTTGAAACCAATCAATGTAATTTTAAAATAGATCTTCCAAAATCAATTATTGCAATTTGCCAAATTGAAAGGAATCACAGAAATGAATTTTCAGTCTTGTTCCTTTAAACTTTTCTCTCTTCCGCATATCGAATATCGTAATAACAGTTCTTCAAGCCGCAAATTAGAAAGCAGCGCATGCTGTCTTGCTATATCCACCTCTTTTTTATATGTTTTTTTGCCTACACACCGAATGAGAAATCGATTTTTCCATCTGTCTAAGTGCATGGTGGTGGTAATACGTATATCACTATAAAGCAACGAGAGAGAGAGCTAGAGAAGAAGAGAAGAAAAAGAAGCAAAAAATACAGAGCAACAGCAGCAGCGGCAAAAAATAACCCTAAGCGAGAGCCGCACGGACTTTTATGTATCTTGCTTGGCGGAGAAAGAAGGAGGAGGAAGCTAAAGCTGTCTCCCAGGCCGGGGGAAACGAGGCAGGGGCCTGCTAACGCGGGTAAAAAACGAGAGACTACTCCTAATATGACTCTCCAACTACTCTCTTCTAATACATATACCAGTACATCAGCAGGGGAAAAAGAGAAATACTGCGAGGTGTAAAAATGCATAGCGCTATCTAGCAAGGGAAGAAATTACAATTAGAAAGCAGTTTTCTTCATGAAGTTACCAGGAAAGCACTTTCAAAAGTCATTTTAAACGGACATTGAGACATTACGAGATGGAGATACAAAGCAAAAGAAAGTGTAATTACCATCACATCACTAAATTGTGTAGTATTTGTGTAGCACTGTATTTTGATCATGTCTAATGTTTGTATTGCAATTGCAAGAGGAAAACGTGTTTTTGTAACGTAACAGATGCTTGAGAAAAGTTGCGAAATTGGCATCACTCCATCAAGTATTATAGTAGCAAAAGCAAGTGTTTGTTGATTCATGCGACAACTGAGGAAACAAGCCTTTTAATTTTAGGTATGTAGGTCAACGCTTTGAAAAACAATTACTATGATTGATAAGCCCTGAGTAAGAAAACAGAATTCGTACTACTACTGTTACAACAACTGACGAGAAAAGGATTGATGAGCATTTGGCATGTCCACAACTTGTTCTGTACTGTCAACGGAAAACGACTTTAATGAGACATTATTTCTCAGGCCTATCTCTGCATGAAACTTATCAGACCCTTGGGCCCCCCTGCCTGCTGCTTTACTGATGTTCTGGCATTTCTAATGATGCAAAAAAGACACAAAGAACTCGATTTCAAAGGCTTGTGCCGACTGTGTCAGTAGTCACATTCGAGCCGAAAAGAAGAAGCAAGATGTGACGTATTTTGAGCTTTATCACGATTTCAAATCTGGGTCAGTAGTGTTATTCTGTCAAGAAGAAGTCCGGCAGTGAAAAACCAGATCTTCTTTTTTAATGAGAGAAGGAGGCTTTTCTTTACTGCTTGTACCGGAAACAAGCATGACAAAAATGTGTCCGCCGCGCGTGATGTGGCGATAGGATCCATAAAAAATCCGGCAGCAGCAACTTCGCTTCTCGTACAAGACAAGCTGGGAAATGGTGGAATTTCTCATCATCTCATAAGCCAGCTCAAAATCGTTCTCGTTTTTATGCCGAGCTGTCTCTAAATTCGTGCATCTAAGAAGCCAAGGCGACTTTTTGTGCCAAGTCAGACAGGCTTACGAGTTTGCAAAAACCGTGTCTGCTGCTGCTGTGAGGCCTATGGCCGCGACTACGACACCGTCGAAGTAAAACGAAGAAAGCCAGACAGCAAAAATATAGGTCAGGCCTTCTTTTTTTCGCCAACTTCTAAGGCAAAAAAAGCGCCTTTCAAACCATGTACAGAAACGCAGTATGAACGCGTCAATGCTCTTTTAAAAAAGAACGCTCGCCTGCTATAATGCGTACGATATAGATATACAGATTGACGCAATATGAAAATAGCAAGTCACACTCTCCTGCGCTGCTGCTGCGTCGTACTACTACTCTATCTCTCGACTAGAATTGATGCAATCTATGACAAAAGTTCCGGTTGGCTGGTAATAAAAAACGGTGGCTTGGCTAGTATAGTAGTAGATGAACGACAAGTGCTTTAGCTAGCTGGGCAACGAAGCTACAAGCCACGCGGGAAAAAGTAAAGGAATTAAGGAAGCCAGAATGGAAGAAGCTCCGTGCTTCTCTAGTAGTACAACAACATGTTGTGAGCGGCAGCTATAGGCTAAAAGCGGGCGGGCTTGAAGAAGAGCAGCTAGTGAGGCGCTCACGCTTCCAAGCAGCTCGCTGCTCCGTTGTTGCCTGTGTGTTGTTGCTCGTGACCTACTTTTTGCCTATGACTTTACTTCCTTCACCGACTTTCCCTAGAATGTTGTTGCCAAGAAGAAGACTTGACCAAAACCCCAAGCTAACTCTTCACGGAAGAGTTGGAACAGCTCTACCGGTAGTCGCAACCCTTTCATTAACTGAAAACCAAACAATAAAGCGATAATTTTCTAAGTAAAGATACTAGAGCGGAAATTGGAACGAAAAGGGGCCCCGTTAGCTTTTTGCTTCTACTTCTGCGCAATGCAATGCGAGATATGCAAGATATGTGATAACGCGTTAGAAAAAGTCGCGCGCGTAAATTAAGCGAAAAACAGTTAAAATTGCTTAGGCGAAAGGAAAGAAAGAAACTCAAAAATAGTGCGAAAATCTAACGTTTTTCTTCCAGCTTCTTCTGCTTCTTCTCAAAGTGTACGTTATTATTATTGCCAAGCGTGAAACATAGCCAAGCTTGGCAAGTTTAGCGTGGCGCCTATCTTGGCTGGTAACAACCCAGCACAGCAAAACTGCAATAAAAGCCATAGAAGTCGGAACTCAAAAAAGCTTTAACGACCCTATTTCTCCAGCCAAAAAAGTGGTCTCATCACTGCTTTAGCACACCGAGAGCAGCAACTTGCGAGGAAAATTGTTTCAAATTAGGCTAATTTTCAGTGAATGGAACTACCCTATTCCTTCGAATATAATGTGCGTATACTATTTGTTTTTTTCTCTAAAAATTTGCGAAAAATTGCGAATATTAATCGAATGCGAACACTAATCGAGTGCGAATACTATTCAATTGTACATATCGCCAATTTTTCAAATATTTGAATGTAAAACGAAAATTTTTGTAGTGATTTTCAAACATTGTGTTGCGGGGATAATAAAGTTTGTGTAAAAATGTGATGACTTACCGTCTCTGGACATTCCCAGTGCCAAACACTTTTGTAATCTACAGGATTGGCATCGATTTCGATTAACCCGATCAACCACGCAGTTTTTCTGTCGGGGGCACTGATAGTTCACCACGCCCGAACTCTGCGAGCGTCGAAAGAAGCCTTTGCAGCCTTCGCAGGTGATCACGCCATAGTGGACACCACTCGACTTGTCGCCGCACACTTTGCACGGAATGATCTCGATTTGGGCTGCAAAATAAGAAAAGACCCGTCAGTCAATCATGCCATATAATACTACTATTCATGATAGCAAAACAATCACAGCAGAAGTACTGAAGTAGTCCTACTAAACTTTTCCAGACACTTGGACATGGCTACTAGTACACTGCAAAGAAGGAAAGAAAGAACAAGTACTTCTTCTTCCTTCTTTTTCACAATTGATTAAATGACACTTTCTCACGCGATATTTGAGAAGAGCCATCGGATACTCAAATATTTCAATATACATTCACAGGGTGTTTCACTAATAGTCTTAAGAGATGGAGAAACAGACGTTTGACGAGACGACATTTGCCGCCCGCCGCCGGAAGACAACATAGCAACACAGCAGGTTGCCATGACGTTCTTTTACAGCTCTTTAATCCCCGTTAATTGATGCTGCCGCACAGGCAATCGTACCGTTTTCGATGTTTACATCCAGAGACAGAGGAGCTGGATGGTCTATGGTCGGCATATTTTCACTCTGCCGCGACACTAACGTGACTAAAAGCATTTCCTCTGCTAGAGCTATACAAAGCTAGTGTCAAAATAGCAGCTAATGCTGCTAAAAAGTTTTCCATTATTTTTTGTGGCAGGGTTGTTGACATGCCTGGCATCAGAACAGTAGTCAAAGCTAGCACAACTTTGGGTTCTACTTCAAAAGGATTGAAGACTTGACAAAGTATTCATTTTCCCACAAAATGCCACGAAAAGTTCGTGAAAACTAGAAACCCACCATCCGTAAAGTTGTATTAGATTGCATCACAAATAAAAGAGTGTCTACTACTCGCTCTTCGTCTCTTGCACGATGTTCAAAATGTATCATATGAATTTTCATGCCAAAAATATTATATTTTTTATGCATTGCAAATTTTTCCAAAAAATTAACTTTCGCGCACACAAAAGGGTAAAAGTTACATAAATGTTGATTTTGGGAAAAATAATCAAATACATTCAATTTGAACATAAACGGAGCTCGTTTCGCTCGTCATTTGTAAAATTGAGACTTTTTGGAGTGATTTTCAAACACTGTGTACGTATGTTATTGCTTCGTTCGGTTTTTCTGGTGTTCATATGATATGTCGGTCAATGACTAGGGTTGCAAAAAAGATGATGGAGCACGTCTTGACGTTGCCAACGTCAATGAAGTATAAGAGGGATTGAAAATGTGCATTGTCGCATAGCATACTTGACACGCTTGCATAAGAAATGCAACTCCACTCGATCCATCATTACCCCCTACTGCAAGTCTCTAACGTCTTTACAGAGAGCTTCAGCATCTTCCTTAGCGCATTTTCTCGCTTACTTAATGTTGCGACGATTACAACATCATCATTATGATGCAATTCTTTCGCGTCCCATCTAAGTGTTGTCACGCTTCCGTGATTAAGACGATTTTCGCGGAGGAGAACAGTAAGTCAAGCTATATCATCAAACCGTTCTATACCATATAGCATCACTTCTTCGTTAAGCTACTACTACTACTGCATCTGATCCAACAACTGTAATCCTCAAGTTCGTCGTAGAGTAGCGAAGAAGCAGATCCTGAAGTTGCTATGCTACTGTGCCAACTGTTACCAAAACGGGACTTATGAATATATCGCTTTCCCGTTAAAAAAAAGAGACACTTAGTCTCCTCACATCGTCAGTTTTATCTTTCCTTTTTGCCAATACTAATTGCATTTGAATCCTAAAGAACTTGAAATAATATCTTGAAAAAATATCTTAACAAAGGCTACTTCTTCTTATCTAAAAAAGGCGTGAAAAATACATTTCTAAATGTTGCAAAATCTAGCTGAAAACTAATGTTGCGAAGTATCTTTTTATGACACCCGAAAGGGTTGCGGTTGCCCCTTCCGGGTAGAATTTCCTATATTATTACCCTTAGCGGTGAAAACCGTTTTCTTGGACGAGGACGAAGAGGCCACACCGGGCGTGGCTGCCGAAGCCGTCGAACCCGGCGTTTTGATATTAGAGGCCGCTGCCGAGGCCGGCGATCCCGTCGAAGATCCATTGGTCGACGAATCGGGTCCCGGGGGCAACGGGGAAGGTATGATCACACGTAGAGGCTGTTCTGGTATATTGACGGCCAAATTAGAAAGGGCCGAGCCGACGTTGGGAGGCGGCGAAAAAGCCGCATCAACACTGGACACATACGAACTGGGACTGCCTAAATCGGCCTCAGAGGCCATGGGCACTTTAACGGTACACTTGGGGGAAATGGTGGAGGTGGCCCCTAACAAGGAAAAATTGTTCACACCAGCTGCGGCCGCAACCGCGGCTGCCATCGAATTGGACTCGTCCCACCCGTAGGAGTTGAAGAGGTCGTCGAGAACCTCCATTTTCACGGTGGGTGACGTCTTGTCATCCTCATTCACATTAGAATGATGGCTGCTGGATGCCGCGGCAGCCATGGCAGCGGCCGTGGAGGCTGCCGAGGCTGAAGAGAGCATCACTGCCGTATTATTTTCTTGCGGATTATGCACTTTGGCGCAGACCAAAGAATTCACCATTATTAATTCACACAACTTATTTCACATGTTTTGGTCGGAGCGTTGGCCCCAACGGTACCTTTGGACGACTGAAGGCAGGTTACAAAGAGCTGTTGCTACCTGGAGAGCTTGGACCTGTTCACCACCACTGCCACTGCAGTGGCAGCAGCCGCAACGCCGCTGCCGATGGCTGCGGCTGCTGCAACCATCATCAGGCAGGTGGGGTCTGGGGCCGGGTGGGCGAGCCGAGTGAAGGGCTCCCCGCTAGGGAGCACCGTTATTCCATCGCTGCCTCTTCTACTCTGAGCTATCCACTACTATTATTGCGTAGCAAGAGGAGAGGGTCCCTTCAGCAAGCTAACAGAACCATGGGGTGGACGCAACAACCCTTTGCTTCCTTGTATGAGTGACGCTGCTTCTGCTAAGCGCCATCTAGCTACTCTCCTGTCCTGTACAATAGAGTACATCCTCATCACTGCAAAAGCAGCCATTTAAAAATAAGCTTCTCATGTCAATGACCGCTGAAGAAACCACCAACTTTGTTGAAGAAGCTCATCTTCAAGATGTTTGCCGACTCGTCGTCGTCGTCGTTGTTGCTTCTCCTGCCTGTTGCCTGCTTCTGCAGCTCAAAAGACTCGTTGGGCTTGTACACAATGCTTCCATGCGGGCCATAAATCCTCTGAGTAGTAGTCGTGTGCTATGCAACACCAAAATGCAACCATCAATATTCTTAAAGTATTTATTACCTAACTTTACACGTTAATAGACACTCAAAAAGTATATTCAAAATGCGTAGTTAACTTCCAACTATGTAGTAGGTTGTACATTGTACAATCTACAATCTACATAGCATAAGTAAATGATATGTGAAATTAGACGACGAAACACACGTAAGAAATCCCCAATCAATGACAATTGCTTCGTTTCCCAGGCAATAGATCCACTGTGACCATGACATCAGAGTCTTAAAATAAGTGGCTCTCGAAAACAACAATTTTGAAAAGTCATCGACCCTTGCTAGCTGTAGCAATGGAGCGGTGTGAGGATGGCGAAATTAAAGTATGGGCCATTAAAGGGCCCGTGCGTACGATGGCTAAACTACGGCCAGTAGACTTGGTCGTGTCGTCGCTGCCGCTGCTCCTGCTGTTGCAGCGGCAACTCGGACTTCTTTGTAGAGTCCATTGAACTTTTGCAGTTCAGGTATGATGATAGCTTCAGTGTGCTAGTACAGCGCTCGGTCGGGCTTGCTAGTTGCCATAATCGACTAGGCCTAGGTTCATGCTGACGTGGGACTTACTCAGTGCTTCGACTACTGCATGACTAGCAACGGCAGCGCTGCTACTCTTGTTGTAGCTCTGCTGTCCGACGACGATGTCTATGACTACGGAGAGTTCGCTAGACTACTACTCGCTTAGGGAGCGGGAGAGCAGCCATGCCGTCGTCCTCTGCTACTCACATGAACTACACACACACACATGCCGCTCCTCACTGCCTTCATACTGGGGTTGATGACCGACAACAGAAAAACGTTACTTTGGACACACATACCAAAATCACGACAGACTGGGCTCCCCTTTTTTCCACAAGGTCTTTCCCAGGGATAAATTAGGGGCCTCTTCACAATTTGTCTAATAATCTAAAATAAATTACTTTTAATGATAGGAATTTCAATCCTAATGTTGGTTGTTGTCCGCTACACAGTCACTTGGCAAATCTTGATGAAACTTTACAGGCATACTGTGCAACGAGTTGATGCAATATTTCTATGTTCTACCTAACTTAGTAAGTACTAGTAAGTAACATAACCATTACTATTTCCAAGACAGCTTGTTTTCAGAATCAATAGGACTATCTAGTGAGAATAGAAAGAAAACAACAATGTTCTTGTCAACCCAGGGCCAGGCAAGAAGGTATCATATCATTTTTAGTACTAGTATGCTACCTTGAAAAGAAGTCGTTTACCTGCTGCTGTTGATTAATAAAGAATTCATAAGAAGCAAGGTCGATGACCTAGCCCTCGTACACTCATCTAGTACCTAAGTCCTGACGCGTATTTCCAGTGCTGCCACTTATCAAAATTCTACAGATTTTTCGCCGCTGATCGCCCTTCCTTCTTCTCGGAAGTCCTAAATGTGATTATAGAAACATCTGTCTGCCTAAGCAAAATGCTAACTCCTACTTGACTACATACCAGTCAACAAAATGTGAAAATAAGTGATTGAGAGCCGAGTAGTAGTTGCTGAAGCCGAGTCGAGGGGGCGACGACCGCTTAGTATTTGTAGACTCGAACGGGGCTTTTTACCACACAGTAGCAGCAGACACAAAATACCAACTTCAGGGCTCAGGCCTCCCTCGCTACAGTAGCACTAGCTATTAGCTGCCTAGAGCACTGCTCTTTTAAGGAGGAGGTGGGGTCAATCACCGTCCTTTCCTTTCAAAGTATTTCGCAGAAAAATGACGAAATGCATCTGCCTAAAAAAAGGTTCTACAATATACAAACCAACGTCATAGCTAGCGGCAGGTCGTCAACCTTTTCACAAAAAAGTAGCAATGCAGATTGATTTTTGCCAGAAGGCAGAAGCAGACCTATCTATCTCTCGGTATAGCACTTGCAATTTTAAATTGCACTATAGCTCAAATCATCTTCTCATGGGTTCTATTATAGAATATATTTTATTTCAAAAGTCCTATGTTTTATAACAGAATTGAATTGCGGATAGTGTTCTATATTCGAATGGTATGGTACGTCTCTATGTCTACATATATAGGTATGTATCTTTGTTGAAGTTTTATTTAAGTTATATGTATTTTAGGATCCACAATTTCTTTCTATCCTTGAACTACGTGTCAAAGAAAGATTTTAGAAAATGAGCTAGATTTTTTCCAATACGGTTTCATCTATCAAAATACATTTGAGTGACGAAATGACCATTTACTAAATGGTTTAGTGCCTTATTTTTTTAAGCTCTGCGGAGTGCGGATCACGATCGACTAGCAACGCCAGCAACTATATTGTAGTCAAAATGCAAAATCTAAAAGTTTACATAGTTGCATTTCTGATTGACTTGCTTTTAAAACGAAGAGGGTTCATTGACCATGCATTTTTATTTTTAAGCTATTGTATCATTGCATGTTATTGTATCCTTTCTTCATTCATCGAAGAATGAAGAAGGTGAGTGAACTCTAGCTTGCAAAATGAATCTCAGAAAGCCAGATGGCACTTTTAGCCTATCATCTTATGTGCAGGGGGGCCTTAAATGGTCTCCATTTGGCTGCTACTGTCTGAGCCCAGCACTGCTGCCCATTTATGTCCTCTTCGTCTTTCGCAGCAGCAGTAGCAGCAGCAGCTGCTGAGCCAGACATCCAGAGGATTGGGCTGAGGAGCAAAAAAAAAAGGGATGAAAAAGGAGCCGAAAGAAGGAAAGCTACCGTCTATGCTTACTAGCCACCGTCGAAGTAAGCTTTCTTTGCTTCGAGGCCTGACGTTCCGGGCCAACCTCGAACGTCCTCTAGTCGTTCTATCAGGCAGTGCAAGGCAGTGTAAGCTGTTAGCTGTCAACGCTCACGCTTTTGCTTCTCTGGAGTGCAAAGAACTTTGGGGCAACGAACTCTGCTTTTCACACTTGATCGCGCCATGACGATTGCCTTTTTACTTTCAAGGTGGGGAAAAGGGATCGGTTGGCCTTTGAAGGTCTTTTGATTCTTAGATGATGAGCAAGTGATACTTGGGGGCCAAAACCGGTTTATGAAGTTTTGTTTTGCTGGCTTGTAAGCTGGCTTGAGCGCTAGTAGAGTAGCTGTGTAGAGGCAGCTAACGGGGAGCAATGACCTCCCCTCCTTCTCCCTTCTAAAGTTCTCTGTTTCTCTGATTTATCGCACTATTCGGCCACATTAAAAATGCACAGCAACTAGTTGATTCTTCCAACAGAACTGACTACTCAAAATCACAGTTTTGATTCGTTTCACGTTTATTATGTACCAAACGGACACCAAAATGAGCATTGGGAAAAGGCTATAAAAATGGAGAGAAGGGAGAATTTATGTGCGAAAATATACTGCGTTGCTAAGGTAGCCAAAGCATTACAAAAGTCTCGCAGCTTTTCACACTGTTTGAAAATAACTTAAAAAGTCTCATTAATGCCAGAGAAGTGAGCTTAGATTGTTTACAGTGTAAAGATACTTGAATTTTTGCGCCAAAAATCAACATTATTGCCTACAATTACAAGGGCGATTTGGACCATTTTTGTCGCGGAAATTCAAACAACATTTGAAACCATTTTCTTAATTTAAAAGTTAAAATAAGACATTTCTGGTGATGATTTTAAACATTGTGCTCTCGTCCCTGCAGTCGCTGAGCTGCAGTCGTCGACGGATCAAAGTCGCAACTTTTCAATGGGGGGAGGACACAAACGGGCAATGAACTCTTGTCAAAAATTTACTTCCGCGTAGAAGAATAGGCAAGTCTCCGACGTAAGTCGATTCCGGATGATGCGACGTAAGGAGATTTTAAAAGTACGGTCGTACCGTAGCGTATCGCAAAGTCTCATGATTTCTTTTCCTGTTTGAGCATTTTCTTCTGTTGCCAGCCCTATCTTACTTAGGAAATAGAAAATGCAGACATTCATAAAAAATTCACGACAGCAGTGGCATCCACTTCAAGCACTACAGAATTCTAAAACGAAATGAAAGAACTTTTAAAGGCAGAACTAACTAACTTACAAAACGAATTGTTGTTTGAAAAGTAATCTAAAAGTTTCATTTCACAATATTTCCAACAGGGGGAGCTACGTCTACTTTTACAAAAATGTGAATATTATCTACAATTTGCAATTTGAGTAGCTATGATTACAATTTTACACGAAAAAAATACAAATGAGACATTTTTGGCCATTTTCAAACAAGTTTATGCCAATTCTGCATTGTATTTCCTTCTTCCCAACCAACTTATTTTTGCTTTTTATTTTCCCAAGCTCGTGGTTTTTCGTACGTCCTTCAGAACGGGTATTTGAGGCAATTGGTTGGCATAACGTGGTGGTACACGCTATCGTAATGGCTTCCACGAATGTTAGAGACCCCCTTGAAGTCGTGCTTCCATTCTCCGGTCATGAACCTCTGGAAGTCTACAGCAGCTAGCCTTCTACAACGGCCTCATGCTTCTCCTCAGCCCTTCGAAAGCACGGAAAGCTGCTTCAGCAGGCATAGTAGCTTTCAAGCTATTGCTTGAGGGAGCAAACACAATTCTTGGAGGGATTCCACTACTACTACTACCCAAATGGATGACTGAGGGTGGATGAACCCTCCCCTTGCAGCAGTACTATTGTATAGGGGAGCCCTTCCCTTTCCAAACTTCTTTACGTTCTTCTCTCTACTCTTCGTTCCCTGCTAGGACTCACAACTGGCTTTGGCAACAGCTAATGCATTGCACAGCAGTAAGCCTTAAAAGGGGGAAGAAGGAACCGACTTTGCTACTACTACTACGAGACCCAGAAGCACCACACTACAGCACAAAATATAATCGGTTTCAAACGCTGGCAGAAGTACGAGAAAATGGCTCTCGGAAACCATTGCCAAGTGCCAACTTTGCTATTCTAAACCTCTGCCGCAGCAGCTCTCCGTATTTTCATTGACAACTTTTTTGACATTTCAAACCTACCTTTGACATTTCACCTTCTTTGGTAGTTTAGAAAGGTATGTGCTATATGTTTTGACTGTGACTAATCCTAAGAACAGGTGGAATTTAAAACACTTGTATAAAGATCATAAAGGACATCAATAAAGTAGACTCCTGTATTCCTTCTTTTACACAGAGATGAATTGAAAAGCATGACGTTGCAACCAAAGAAGACTTACATACATGACCCCGCAACAATGAATGCTGGATATCCTGCTTCGTTTGAAGTTTCTCGGAATGAATACTTCTTGTATCTAGACATCTACCCAACAAAGTAGTTATCCTCTGGCCTAGTTTTCTTCCCACATATGTTACATCCATTCCTCAGTAGGTATGGCCAAAGTACCACCAAATAAAAGCCAGTCTCTACCTTTGCTTGCAATCGTTAGAAGTTCTTCTTCTCTGGATTTCTATTTGGAATACATAGGAAGGAAAAGTTTACCCTCGGTGCAGGGGCGTCCCTAAACAATATTAGTAGGGGAGCCTAAGAAAAGCTTGAAGAAGGTACACAAAGTGTAGGGAGTACAGTAGCACGAGAGAAAGATTCAAATATCCGCGTTTTGTCGTCGTCTATGTCTATTGCATGCTGGATTTTGATGGACATGCTATGGCATGTCTCTTTGCCATTCCAATGCATAAATGAACATCGAGCAGCATTTTTAGTTATAACTCAGTCACTGTGTCATACAAAGATGCCAGCATTGCAGGAGAACTGCAGAGCAAAAGCAGGACTTTCCCCTTCCATTAGATATCCGAGAGGGTGGGGGAAAACACTCCTACTCCTGCAGTTGCCTGGCTACTGAGATGGGGGAATTGCGTATGTACGACTCCTCTGTGGTCTCTCTAGTTCTATAACAAAGAGAAGGAAGGAGGAGAACAAGATATCAATACTCATCACTGCACTTGCATAGCCGATGCCTTTTCTTTGGCCAACAAGCCTACATACAACACTAATTGCTAGAATTTCACAACGTTTGAAAATCATCCACAAAAAGTCTCGTTTTTACAACATTGCGAGAGAATTTAACTACGTTTATGTTTTTAAAGTAGATGCTTTTGGATTTTTGTGCCAAAAATCAACTTCAGAATGAACAATTCAACATAAGCCCACTTTTGGCGCGAAAATTCAAATAAAGGAAAAATTAGTGGTACAAACGAGAGAAGTACTATTCACATTAAAGATATAGCGTGAAAATTTAAATGAGACATTTTGGTATTTTGTAAATTGTAAACACTGCCAAATTGCAATACATTCGGGAAAATATCATGATGAAAATGCCTATAGCAACAGATAAGAAATACCGTTAATTCTTTAAAAATGAACTAGGTACTAAGAGATAAAAGAGGGTAAACAAAGTCTTGCTTTGACTCTTGCTCATCCGTTTCTTCCTGCTTGGCTTTTTCTTTTCTCATCAGAGCTTCTATTGTATGTGTGTTGTGTTAGTCGCTATCCTCGGATCCTACTTCAGCAGCACTATGAGCCACTAAAGCTCACTATAGCTAGTACATCACTCGCCAATTCAATCAAAGTTGGGGAAACTGCAGGCAGGCGCGAGGAGAGAAAAGCCAGGTGCTGCTGCTGCCACCACCGCTTTACTGATGTTACTTGATCCAGAAAAATTTTCCACAATGAACAAAAGATGGGGATCCCTAGGCTGCTGTCCTGGATGCCCCTTCGTTTGTACTTGCCGTAAACAATTTTTATTTACCATCTGCCAAGGCTCCCCTCGTTTTTCAACAGCGCGTTACTTATCCTGATCTTTCAAAAAAAAAATCACCTCGACATAGTGTTTGAAAATCACTAAATATGTCTCATTCGAATTTAAACGTCAAAAATTTATATTGTGCTCCTGTATGTATCGGTTCCTTATATAATATTCGAATTTTCTTTGCCATAAATGGCCGAAATTTTACCTTCAGTGCAGAGTGCAGATTCAATTGTCGATTTTTAGCACACAGATTCAAATTTCCTTTATCTTAAAATAAACTTTCGCTACGTCGCAAAATGAGACGTTTTTCAGACACTGTGCAATACATTTTTAAAAAAGACACCTTAGGTGTGTCTTATGGATCATCAGGGATAAACTGAATACTGATGTAGAAAACATTGTTTTTATAGAGCAATTAAAAAATCCTTTTAGTGGGAGAATGAATTTTCTAGCTTTTCAAGTTGGTGTGAGCTAGGCCACTTGCTTCTTCGCGTTCCCAGATCAGCGTAATTTGAAGCTCATTGAGATCCAGTTCCGTTAAGCAAATTTGCTAGCTTGAGTTTATCACTTGAAGTAAACCTGCTTTATCTCCAGCACAAGAACAAACGTTTCTAATGACAAAGATCACATGTCTTATTGCAACACTGAATGTAGGTCAAATGTTAGCCCGCAAAAAAACCCGAAGGAGACGTAAGTCAAGACTCAATACATGTACGAAGACAATACAAAAAAAACTAGGCCTAAAGGAGATAAAGGAAAAAATCAGTTGATTTCCGACCTTTTATAGATCCTGGCGTTGAGATGCTGCCGGTACTGCTGCTACGTTCATTCACACCCCCTCCTCCACCCGTTATGATGGGAGGTGGGGTTGGCGGGGGTGGACCAGACCCGGCTCCCATTGTCGATGACGAATTTGAATTTGAGTTGGCGGCCTCCACTTTGGAGGCGGCCCACATGTCCAACATGGTAGTGGAACTACTGGAGGTTGTTGGATTGATATTTTCTGGGATTATTTCCCGTTTCACCAGATCGTTTTGGTTGTTCTGGGTGTTGGGTGCCGTCCCACCACCAATCTGATGGGGTAATCGGTAGCCCGAAATGGCCATCCAATCCATTGGGTCACAATTCACAAAAATGTATTGAAGTAGTTTTTTGTATTTTAGAAATTGGAGCTATGATTTGTCAAGAGGTAGACACGTTAGACAATGTTACGTAGGATCACTGACCACGGGTTGCGTGTCGGGCTCGCTTCTACGGGCCCATTGTACCCTAAGCTCGGGCATGATTTTTGTTCAAGTGGTTGGAAACAAGCGCGGAAGACTGAAATCTTGCACTTAATAGTAGTAGTCTCGCGCTGACTGCTGTCCCTTGTTGACTGGGGGAACGAAGTTGTCAAGTCCGCGCTCTCTTCCCAAGCTAGCGGCCTCGCTTGCCTCAGCTGAGGCCTAGCCGGCAATGGCCGCGCATCGGCCGGCTACTAGCAGTTGAAGCTCTCTCTGCTAGGGGCTGATAAGCTCGGCTTTCGTGCTTCCAAGGCGGACGTGCAAGCAATGCTGCTGCTGCTGCTGCTGCGGAGTTGCTGCTGCTTACTGGAAACGGGCGGCTGGCGTGGCAGGCTACGAGTAGAAATGGGCTGCCAACAAGGAAGAAGAATCCAAGCCATGAGAAGTTGCTCGGAAAGGACGTGCTTGCTTTCTCCCTTCTTCAAGAAGACGACTACTACTACTTGCCGGGTACACCCGGTTTACTTACGCCGTCAGGCGCTACTACTGCAGAAACAGCAGCTCTATTGCACCCCCTTGCCTTTCAAGCTACGAGACTAGAAAGCACCTTGCAACCACCGTGTTTTCTCAGAGGAGAAACTCCGCTATGCTATATAGCAGCAGTAGGAAGAAGAATGAAGGGGGAGGAACGCCGCTGCCGTAGTAGTATAGAGCTTGAGGATAAAAGGGGTGGCAAGCAAGTCACAAGATGGGATTATCGACCACTTCAAACCGGCAGAATATAGCAGAGAATATTCAAGCCACTTCTGCTATGCGGCCGACTTTTATTACTCTATCTTTGCTTTTTTATACTCATATATCAATGGCAAAAATCATCTCTAATATGTAGAATACCTCAGAGAATTGGTTTTGAAGTAAAGCTAATTTCCATATAAAGTCAAGTGTCAATGATGATATTTCCAATCTCGCGATATGAAAATGATACCTCCGTGTCGCCAGGAAAAGAAATTAAAGACGTCCGTGAACTTTATCAAGAGACAAGAGATCCAATTTCGTTCAATTTGTCGTCGAAGGCAGCAGAGGAAATTGGAAGTGCAGTTTTTAGTCAGATTAATCGAACTTTGTCAACGAATTCAATTGTGTAGGAAATTACAATTTGACTCATTTTACTTCCTCTTTGAATCCCAAAATAGTAAATGTTCGTATTCTTTGTTCCGCTCATTCATGTAGTAGTTTAGTTGTACTAAGAGCTAAAAGTTCAAATTCTCTGCCGCACAAAGGAAGTTTTTCAATATGAACATAGGAGCGAAGAGGGAGGAAGAAGAAGCCAACAAAGCCATTTCATATACTGGCTGCTGCTACTGATCAAAGATTAGCGGAAGGACCGGGGTCTCAAGGGAGTCATTACGGTATTTATTACACCTAATTTCACCTTTCACTCATATAGGAAGTTAGCAAAAATTGTGCTAAGTTGGCAAACTGTGTCTCTCTGTCTCCTGCAGCTGGAAATACCGCAATTCACTATGTGCTGCAACGTGAATTTTGCCAAACAGTTCAATTAAGACATTTTTCTCCAAAATTGAAAATATTTCCTTCTTGCTGTATTCTACCAAAATTACATTATCAAAGTAGGTTATCAATCCTGTTTTCCTGTATTGGACAGAGTACATACAACAGTATTAGTACTTCAAATTGATTTTATCCCTCATATATTCGGAGTTTTTTAGGAAATACAGTTAGCCTTATTGAAATACAGGTGTCGACGATAATCATACTACAGTTATATTTTATGTAAGCCTGTGAAAGCCCCTATGTGATAAGTCACTACTATTCAATACAAGCACTTATACAGAATATCTTCTCTTGGCAACACGAGTTTTTCCCAGAATGCACCACTTGAGAAAGAGGGGGCGCTAGTCGCTACATTCTTGGACCTGATGACGCAGTGAGTTTTTGGTGAGTTTTTCCCCTGGTGGCCAAAGACGAAACTCATACTGTTTCCTGGTTCAACGAATCTTCGTCAATGATCATGTAAGCGTAACGGGAGTTAAATGAGTATCATTGCCAGTCATAATTCAAGCATTTTAGAAATAAAATCAAGTGATTTACCAGCATTTTTTCGTTCGATTTTTTTCCACAGATGTTTTTGATTTACATTGTGCATAATCGTGGAGGGCAACGTATGATATTTGAACTCCGTGTGTGTACCGTAAAATACATTCAGATACATAATCAAGTCAATTTGAATAACAAAATTGATTCACTTCAAATACTCTTATTATCACATTTGTCACATTGAAGAAGAATCAAAATGCTAAAAATGTAATATAAAATCACCGTTGTCATGATGGTTGTCCGGACACTTACTTTTGAAATTGAATGCGATGATTTTGATAATTCCGAGAATCGATTAGGTTAAAGAGATCAATGTGGAATTTCTGCCCTTTCAGCAGCGCAGTACTTACTTGCTGATTTAACACAAATTGCAATCAAGATTCGAATCAAAATTGAAAAGACTAGTCTTACCTCGTATAGTACTTGGCATAGCTAAGCTGCACTAAGTCTGGATCACTTTTTCGTCACCTCTTCATGTTGTTCACTGTTTTTGCCAAAGTTGATGCAAGTTTATATTTTGTATATGTTTTTTAAGGTGGTTGACAGCAGTGGAAGTTGCAAGTACCGTAGCTTGTACACAGGGGCTTGCTTGCCTAGTGTGCAAGTGCATGCAGACGTGTGTAGTATACTGTGTACACTACAGGCTGCTGCGAGCATGTACGGACCCTGCTGCTTGTAGTGCTACTCTCCATGAGTGAAGCAATAGCTCTCCGGGTTGCTTGCAAAGCAACACGTGCACACTCACACACCTAATATGCCGAACTTTACCGGACGCGTCAGACTTGCGTTGTTTTTATCTAGCGGGAAAAATCAAACGAACCACTACTGCCAATCAATGCGGTTCTTAATTTAACTAACAGCTAATCGTGTGAAGAATACAACGACTTTACAAATAAATTAGCCAGCTAGGAAATAAAGAATCCGGACTTACCAGAAACCTTCTTTTCTAATTGAAGTAATATACATAATACTTGCCAATATTCCGATAACTTTGCTTTTTCTTCCGGTTCTCCTCGACCAATTTAATGAAATATGATCAAAAACTGATATTGTACGTTTGGTTTGTGCAATATGCGTCGTCATGGTCGTCATGATTGTTTATTGCGTATCTTCTGATGCTACTTTTTTTATTTCTTGCCTCAGAATCTAAAGATTACAAATATGCAAATTTCAAAAAAATAATCTGATGAATGGGAGAGCTAAGGCGATTCCAATGCACCATGCAGCATATTGTAACACTGTATCCAAATACAGATCAATACCGACCAGTTCGTAATGAGGAACTTGAGCAGGTAGCAATCCTTGATAAGCAGGTCTAACTTGGGCCTCAACCATAAAGATCAAAGTAACGAAAACGAAAAGATGGAGGGATCTTTCCATGTTGAAGCCAACTGGGTTTCTACCTGTTTGTTTGTAATGCTATTTTTAGATACACTCAAAATCCTGACAAACAAAGTCAGAAAATAATTCGTCAAAACAAATCGTCAACTCTTACATACCTGTGAAAAAAGTTCGTGAAAACATCACAAACAAGTTCAGTGAAATCAAATAATTAAATTACCTAGTAAAGTAAGTGCAATGGAAAATCAATGTCAACTCGTTTGGAATCATGAAATTACAATTGATGGGGTCAAGTTCATCGAATTAAAAGAGTTTAAGGACATGAGCAACAACGATTATTGGATAGTCCATACCCGTGCTATCGGTGATTCTCGTTACTCAATTTTGCATTTGATCAATAAGGAAAATGGCGAAGTTAAAGAAGAAAACACTGACATAAACATGAATGATAGTCAATTGGCCGAATTCAACAATAATTGGAATGACTTTATAACTACCATCCTTTTTAAAACACCCTTCAAGTTCAACCTTTTTTGCTGGTGCCTTCTGTGATTCGAGATTAAAAATAAAGAACTCTAAACTGTCAAAACAAATATTGACTTACCTTTGGAGTTAATCCATGGCGGACCACTCAGAATTGCTGTTGTTGTTATCTGCGGATTCTGTACGCAATTTTCCATGACTTTTAAAAGATCCTTCAAAATTGTAAAACCCACTTCACATTCACATGAAATTGAACTGTTTGAGTTTGATTACTTTTACCACTTTTACTGAGACTTTCTGAGAGAGATATGGGTCGTGATTCGCGGGGACTTTTCAAAAATTTCGCTTTCTACATCATACGTCACCTCTACATAGTTTCTAAAACAAAGGTAGCGTCATAATACGATTTCTTCATATTGTAGTATTTTTAAAACTAAAATTCTTGAAAACTCCAAAAAAGAAAAAGAAATAATAAATGTAACATTCTTGGGAAAAATCATCAAAATATATGAATTCTAAATAAATTTCCATAGATCTTATCTAAAATGCGCTACCTTAAAAGAAACTTTGTTATGTTATTGATGTGACGTTTTCAGTTTTGGCAGCAGAAAGTGCTGAGAAAAAATCTGTGAGATGTGTCAAAATCAATAACAAATAAAAACTAAAGTTTACTTTTGTCGCAAATTCCATGATTTGCTAATCATGGGTGCCAGTGTCAGCAAATGGGCTGATTTACAAGAAAGTGAATATTTGACTAGATTGGTTGGTCAAGATCCAATTGCTCCGGAAGATCCATTTTGGAATGGCCTTTTTTCGGTGTCAGTCCGTCGACCTTCAACCAGAGGCGATTGGACAAAGTTCGAAAAAGATGTACGCCCATTGATTGTCAGCTTAGCCAAAAACCAAATTCATTCCAATAATTTGGCTGCCCTCGTTGATGTTTTGCTTAGCCGTCATGGAGAGTTGGCACCAGCATTGGAATCAAACAATTCTTTGTACTGTTGGCAACTCCTCAACGGTCTTTTTGTCCTACGTGTGGCATTAAAAGGTCTGATTGGTCTAACTGAAGATGAGTCGATTTTTATCGCTACATTGGACGGACCCAAAAGATTTGAAAGTCTGGTCCGGATGCTAAGCCAAAACTTGATGACTTTAGAACAAGAACATGATATTTCCTATCATTTGCAACTCGAGTCCGTCCAGTTGCTTATTGTGGTGCTTTCTTCTCCCTTATATGGTCGCTCTTCCAAATTGTTTGACAGAATGTTGAGTAATTTGACAGACTTAGCTCCCAGATTGAGTCAAAAATTGCTGGAAAAGTACGTCAATGCCGCCGTTGGTCCTCCAGACATTTACGAACCCGGCAACACCAAAAACAGTGGCAGTGTCGTCCTCAGTATTGCATCCGGATTATGGAACATCTTGACATTTGGCTACAGCAACGTGGCTGTGGTTCCTTCCGGAAACGCGGATTTAGATGCTGAAATGTGGAGCACTAAACCCTTATCCGATTTATCCGGCTTATTATTATTGCTCCTCATCAACCACTCGTCAACCAGCAATGTTAGTGAACTACCAGATCATTGCTACCGACTTGCATTGTACCGTTGCTATTCACATAAAGAAACGACAAGTGTAGCTGAACCAGTCTCCAAAAATAGTTTCCCAGTGGATTTTACCAAAGTTTTTACCGCACTGAATAATTCAACGCACACCGAAGAAGGAACGTTGCTTTTGTATACATTACTACATCAAAACGATGCATTCAAGACCTTTGTTTTGGCCTCTTCAGACATTGACTTACTCGTCGTACCTCTTTTAAAAACTCTCTATTCAGCCAATGAGCGTAATGCTAACCATACCTACATGTCACTCATTATTTTGTTGATTCTAAGCGAAGATGAACTTTTCAATGGGTATGTTCATGATAACTTTGTCAAAGATGTGGATTGGTACAACGAACGCGTCCTCGGAGAAATCTCTTTGGGAGGCCTAATTATATTGGTTGTGATTCGCACGATCCAGCATAATATGCTCAAGATGCGGGATCGGTACCTGCATACCAACTGTTTGGCAGCATTGGCCAACATGTCGAGTCAATTCAAAAATTTGCATCCATATGTTTGTCATCGGATTTTGGCCATTTTTGAAGCCTTGTCTAAGAAGTACTATCGAGTGGTTTCTACATTACAAAGCATGGATAATTTCACGGAGGAAGACAAAGAACGTAGCTGTGATGTTGCTGCGGATGCCGCAGCTTTGGAAGAAGTCTTGCGAATGGTTTTGGAAATCATCAATTCCACATTGATATCACAAAACAAGTCAAACTCTAATTTCATTTATACGATTTTATATCACCAACATATCTTTGAACCGTTTCAAAAGCATCCTAATTTCCAAGACCTTTTGCAAAATATTGTGACCGTAAGTTGATATGATTTTTGACTCGACTTCATTTGACGGGAAAAAACCTGATTGTTTTCTTATTATTTTTCAGGTGATAGAGTTTTATAACAAGAAATTGGAACCTATGAAAGAAGGCTCTTTTGGTGTCAACGAGATGCAAGATTTCATCAAACAGACTGCAATTCAATTCCCAACGGACAAACTAAAAGTAATTTACAACAGCAGTCGATATTTTTTGTAAATATTACAATCTCGCTTCTTTGTGTTTTAGAAATTCCCTGATTTGAGATTCAAATACGTCGAGGAAGAATCCCCCGAAGACTTTTTCGTACCCTACGTCTGGTCTTTACTCAAGCGGAAGATTTATTGGAATCCAGATGAACTTAGCTTGAAAAGCGGTGCTTTTCTTGAAGTTTGAATAAAGGAATTACTGCATTAGCAGATAATAAGGCTGCAGTATTTAAAAATTCCTTAAAAAGTCTCATTTTGTAACATTGCGACTGAAGTGAGCTACGTTTATTTTTTCATAATCAACAGCAGAAGAATCTTTTAAATGCAATTTTGCCCATTTTCGCGCGAAAATTCAAATATTTGAAATATTAGCTATACAAAAAGAGTAAATAATATTTTTGTACTTGATAATAATTCAGATGAGATATTTTGCACGATTTTCAAACACTGTGCAAAAGTACTGATACTTTTTAGGTCGTTTGGGCTAGAAACCAATAACATTTATGACGAGATTCTGTGGCAAAGGCCATTACGGACAAACACCTTTTTGGGGAATCATCACATTTACTCTAGTGCACACAAAGCAGTGCTCGGTAATAGAGGTCGTCATGTTCTACTAAGGTGTGAAACAGATGCTGAGATTCCCATCCTCTCCATCATGGAGGCCATTTGGCCCCTTAAAAACAGGTGCAGCAGGAGGAGCAACCTCTGAGGATCCACATAATACATTCGAGCAAAACTCTAATGGCTCTGCTCTCACCTCTGATTGCAACTTGGCATGACACCGATGCCGCTTACCAAGAAGAGCAAAGATCCCTTTGCCGCCGCCGCGAAAAAGGACCACTTTGTATCCTATTGTGTAGAGACACTCGACTATTACTTATCATTCCCCTAACGGGCGAGAATAATAGGCTACTTCCCTAGAAATTACATCACTACTCTTTCCTCCTTAGAAAATTCACATTCATCATGGATCCATTCTGAGATTTAAACAAAACACAAAAAAAGGCGAAAAAATTCGTGAAAGTTTGTTTACATTATTATAGAGCTAAGCACTAAGCAAAAAAAAAATCACAAAATTTCACGAAAGGCGAAAAAAATCGTGAAAGTTTGTTTACATTATAGAGCTAAGCACTAAGCAGCGCAAATATGGGGAATTTTTTCTAAACTTGAGATTTTCACCATTTTCACTGAAAGATCAACAAATAAAACTTGTTGGGACGCCCTGTATTATTCTTAAACCCTGTCATTCAATCTGAGTTTGGAAGAAAATCTACTTTTCAGAAATCGCAAATGTTCTGGGACAACAAAAAAGGCTCTTATCCTTTGTGTGCTTTGTGAAAGTTTGTTGGTTGTCATGAGAGATAATGGCCATCATCCGTTTATGTGTTCAATCCCGATAATAGGTAATGGATGAAAAAGTTGCTCTCACCTCTGCAACCACTTGCCACCAATGGTGCTACTGCCTGGTGCGATGCGAGAAAGCTTTTAGGAAAATCTGCTTTGAGGAACTTTAGTGGTTTTGTGGGAATCCTGACAGTCATTCGCACCTGCTTTGGCCCCATCCCCATGATAAATCTGGATGCCATGAACGGCTCACCTTTCAATATATTTATGGCCTTTTCCGCTAAGCACACTATGTACATTATATAAAGTGCACCTAAAAAACACTACTTTTCCATCTATAATTATAAATACAAAATACAAATGCGAAAAGGTAGATCTTGAAATAGAAATGTGTCTAAAATGACTTAGTTTGACTTTAAGGATGGATTCATGTTGTAAACTTGGATGAGTTTACAAAGACTTGCTAATTGCCCATTTTCAATATACTGCAAGCCCTTTTCTAAAGATCCTAAGCTACATATTAGGATTAGTATGATGGACGCCTTTTGCTTCTGCTGCCCCTCGCACACTTTCATCCCATGAGTGAGTGGAAGAGGAGCAACGGCGCTATCTTCTTGGTGCTGCGGCGCTCTTGCTCATGACGTCCAGAAAGAACTAAAAGCTTGCTCAAAAGAGATTCCAACACCATTCATGTTCCATACAAGGATGGAGCAAGACTCGAAGCAAACGAAGCCTTCGTTTTCGATTGATAGCCTTTTAGGTAAGGCTGTATCTGCTAATCAAGAAATTGATTTAGAAGATAACGATGATATTGATGTTGAAGATGACGATGAACAAGAAGAGTATCAAGGACAACTTGGAACACTACCTAACCTAATACGACCCATTCCAAGGCTTTTGCCAACGTCATCTGACCAAGAAGAGGCTGTCAAGGAAGATGATCATGAGGAAGCCGCCATTGCCGCAGCGTTACAAAGCAGCTTGTTTTATTCTCAACATCCATCGAATTATCTTTACTCTCAATGGTTGGCCACTCGCAATTCAAGCGCTCTTTTTGGTCTACAAGGTGAGTTTTCTTCCTTTATTATTCTGTTTTGTCATATTAGCGAAAAAAGGTACTAAAAGAGTCGTAGTAAAGTGTTAATTGTTCGATTTGTCTACCCTACCATTCAAAAAAGGTTTAGACTCTTTGTCTCCAAGTTTGTTCAAGTCATTAACGTTGTCATAGTCTTTTTACTACTGTGCGCCATCTAGTACTTTGTTTTTTTCAGCTCCCAAACCCGTTGGCAGACGTGCGAGAAAACCTGGAATTGATCGCAAACCCAGACAAGCTTATAGTGCCAAGCAACTTGACAGATTGGAAAATGAATTCAAGGTAATTATGGTAATCAATAAATTCTAGTTGATTATTTCAAGCATAAGAAAAACAATGTATAAATAATTCAAGGTTCCATAGCAAATAATTTGTTCAAAATATCTGAACCATCATAGATAAATGGTTTCTTTTTTGTAACAGTTTTGAAAGTAGATGATGTCGGAGTAGAGTCAAGGGAAAAATCAGTAATAATCGTGTCCTGGTCGGCAAACGTGACGTGCTTTTCATGAATGGGTGAAATAGCCGACGGTATTTCAATAATTGGTGCTTCAATAATATCTTCATCAGCGACTTTGACAACAATTGGTTCCGTCCATTGATGCTTCTTTTTCAAATGTCTGATCATAGTACTTTTGCTAAAATTGGTGTATAAGCAATAATCGCAAATTAATTCGCCTAAAACTAAGTCTTTGCAATGGAAACTCAAAGTGTTGTCAGGTTGGTCAGGCGTAGAAGATTTGGGTTGATCCATTCCGGACTCCTCGGATGTATCCATACTAACGTCCTCAGGAGTAAATTTGGCAATTAATGAGCTTGTTTCTGATGACCTAACGGTTGTCCAATTGTCTTCCGCCGAAGACTTGGGTTGATCCGTGTTTGGTTCCATGGGTGAATCCGGAGTCTGACTTTCAATTTCGGATCTGGGTTTCTCCTCCAGAATAGTGCTAATAGTAAAATCAGTAAAGTTACTATTGGAAATGAGTGAACTAGTTTCTGATGACCTAATGGTTCTCCAGGAGTTATCTTGAGTACTGTCTGGATTGGCATGGCAATCACCTGAAGTTTCAGAATTAGTTGTGCTGAAGGTGACATCATCGGCTGCAAAGTCAAGACTCAGTGAGTCTGAGTTAGGCTCTGATAAATTGAATGACAAGTTGTCTTCGTTAGGAATATTCATAATTGAGTCCCCAGTAGGTTCTAATGTGACTTCGGCATGTTCTTGGTCCTTAGAGCTTTGATCTATGATATCCGGATCCGTATTGGGCGAGGGCTCCATATCATTGATAATAATGTCCGGATGTTCCATATGTTCAGGTTGATCATTGGACCGATTTTGAACATAAAAACCCAAATCAGCAGCATATTTTCTGACATTTTCATTGAAATCATCAGTTGAAGTAGGTAGGTTTTTAGGTGTAGCTCCGATATCTTCAACAATGACTTTTGGCCACAATTCCTGTTCATTGGCATTGGAATCCTCTTCAGAACTGTGTTTTTCGACGATGTGTCTTTCCATACGCTTGCGTCCATAGCATTGATAGTAGCATGTGGAGCACGTCAATTCACCCAAGACTTGATCAAGACATACGTAATTATTGTTGATCAATTTGCCAAAGGGTACTTGCCAAAACAACTTGGACGGAGCCCTCATTTCGATCGACATGTTTGCCATTTTGCTGTCCCTAGCACACTGAAATTGCCAACTGAGTTTTCTTGCGTTGAGAATTGAGATGGTTGAAATTGAGAATTTGAGATTTTGCTACCAAAAATAAGTGCGGGAAAATTCAAAAATTTTCTTTACAGGCAGACAAATACTTATCGGTATCCAAACGACTTGAACTATCAAAAACTCTCAACCTGACCGAAGTTCAGATAAAGACCTGGTTTCAAAATCGAAGAACAAAATGGAAGAAGCAGATGGCTGCAAGATTGAAATTAGCTCATCGTCAAGGCCTTTTACCCATAGTTTTACCACCTCCACCCCCGCCACTAGCTTCCATGCCTCACCCCTTGATTTTAGGTTCACTTTTGAATCCTAATTCTCAAGCAACACAACATCATGCTGGAGGTTCGACACCGCCGAGTTTTTATCATAGGGAACATACGACTATGTTGCCAACAACGATGGCATCGACGCTGCAAATGACATGAACATATCAAAGATGTATTTCGAATCATGACGAATAACTTGTGTGGTACAAAACCCTTGTAGTTTTTCAAATCGTAGTAGAAGAATTTCATTCTCTCTCATTTCATTCAGTTTGAGATTTCTGCTCATCATCTTGCTTTTCATATTATATCAAGGTTAATTGCAACAAAACATTGAAGTCATTTGTCTAGAATATTACAAAAAATATGTTGGATAATAATGATGACGTTGATGATGCGATTACTGCTGCTGCTACCGTAGAAGCAGTCATAGCAAAAAGAAAGCCGAATGTATAACAATATTAAAAAAGAGTGTAATTTTAGTATGTAGTAGTAGTACTTGTAGAGCTTTCTTGTCTGTGTGTGCAAAAAGTTACAAAAATTTCTGTAGTATTGTAAGTGCTGTGACTATAAAGAATTTTGGTTGGCAGAAAGGGGGAGGATAGAGCGAAAAAAAAGGCCAATTTTTTCAATTTTACTTTTTAGAAAGACGCATCAGCAAAGCACTTTTGATATCACTCACACACACTTGTCATCATGCACGATTATTAGTAGAAGCTTTGTCAGGCACAGTAGATCCATGTAATATCAAAAACCCGAAAAATTAACCACTGTACCAAGCAGCAGTCCTTCTACACAGATAGCTCAAATATTGTTGTTCAATTTGACACAATTGAAGTAGGAAGTGTTTAGGTTGATGAAGGGGTCGGGCAGTGACAAAGTTTGAATTTAGACCTGCGTTTGGTTTTGGGATGAGGAGCGAGCGTAGTAGTAGTAAGTAGTGCGTCTAGATTTCTTGTTATTTGAGTGGTGTGTCAATGTATTGCACCTTATTAGGTTCACCAATTAGCCATACCAGGCTTGTTGAGCGTCATGAAATAGATTTGGCAAGAGGATCCACCCTTGGCCGAGGAGAAAAATACCTTATCGTTGCGCTCGCACAAGAACTTCAACTTTTGCGCTTTCTTGTGCATAAATACGCCGTCCAAGTGCCCCGTCTCAACTGACCGGATTTCAATGGCCTTATTGCCCCAGCCCATGATCTGACCCGTGCCAATGTAGGCTACAGAAGTGGGTAATTCGCCCCACTGCAATACGATGTTCTTGGAGACTTTTCCGTAAGTGTTGACGTAGACGCCCTCGTTGTCATAACAGAGCAAAAGCTGCATGCCATTGGAGTTGGGCAGGGTGACAATGGTGTGGGGAACGATGGCGCCCTGAGCGTGCTTTGGTGTGTAAATATCGTAGACTTGGGCCGAGTCGAGGTCGACGGCGTGGAAGCCGTTGGCGGAGCCGTAGAGAACCTTGAGACGGGTGCCCTCTTCCACGGTGAGATCAACCAGGAGAGGCTTGTGCTGCAACTCGCTGAATGACTTGAAGGCCATGAATTTGTGATAGGGCTTGGGCGCCCAGGCGTAAATCTCGATAGAGTCGCGTAAGGCGATCACCAGGAACTTGATGCGCTCGTATTTCACGATCTTGAAGTGAACCGCACCCTGTAAAACAAATATCATCGTTGAGAGAAAAGTACATAGAGTGAGTAGCTTGCAAAATACTGCCTTGTCATAGTTCACGTTGTTGGAAAATGGAAGGAGTACTAAATGAGGAAAGTTTTCGCTTATGTCCTGTTGTAAAATGTTTTCCCACAGTGTTTGAAAATCACCCAAAATGTCTTTTAGACTAAACGTTGTTGTAAAATGTTTTTAAAAATGTACCTGCAAGTCCCCGACATTGATCCATCCGGCACGCCTTTCGATGGCATTATCAGTTCGAAGGATTTTGGACTTGAGCCAAGACAAGTAATAGACTCGAACGCGGTTCTTCTTTCCGCTAATAGTGACAAGAATGTTCTGACCTTCCAGAACCTCCATTTGCTGGAAGCGACGACGTGATATCAGTTGGTAGACTTTGCCTTGCCCACTCCTGTCCAACAACATCAGCCCATTTTCCGTGCCAATCAGCAGATTGACACCCCATAAAGCCGCACACAAGATTTCAGAATTGAAGCGTTTCTTGTACTTGCGGATTTCTGGGGTGTCAGAGGTCATGTCATGGCCAACAGCCACAGTCGGAGCAACGTTAACGGCTATATGCGACTCACGTCTTGATGGATCTTTGGCAGCGGCTGCCTCGGCTGAGAAGCCAAAGGACATAAAAGATCTCTCCTTGCCTTGTTGCATTCCGCCGGCATTGCGATTTTCCTCTGTTGAACTCATCCGGGTCATTCCAACAGGGCTTCCTCCAGTAGGTTGTTGTGGCAAAAGGTCGGGCATGACCTGAGGGGGTCGACCCATTCCCGGACTTGATTCGGCAGCTCCCGCTCGTCGCATTGTATCGCTCTGAGCTTCGTCATCCGGTGTCGGAGGCAAAGGTCGTCCGGGACCTTTACGTTGCTGCAAATCTCGTAGGGGTTTAGGCACAGGATCATTGACTTGCAAGGTTCCGTGCACCACCTCGCCGTTCTCCTCGTCGTCATCGTCACTGCTGTCATCTTCATCCTCAACCATGGGTGGAGGTTGTGGTTGTCCAGTAAGGATTTTTCCACCATTGCCATTTCTACTATCTTGTCTCTGTTGTGGTGGCCGTTGTTGCCGGTTATGTCTCGGACTCGAGGCTAATTCGTTCAATTGACGCGCGAGGTCGTCGAGGTCTTCTGGTTTGCGTTGTTGCGGCGTTTGGATAATTCGCGAATTTCGGTTTTGTTGGTCTCTCGACGGCGGCGTCGAAGGCTTGTTACGGTCAAATTGGTTTGGTGGGGGCGGAAGAGGCCGTTGAGGCGGGGGAGGCTGTCCTGGAGGAGTGGAATTTGGCGAAGCTTCCGATCCTAATCTATGCGGTAATGGTGGCCTCGACGGAGGCCCAGGCTCCGGTGGAGCCTCTTCTTTACGACTACTTCTACGATCTTTCTTATCAGCGGGCGAATCTCTTGCTTGACCTGCTTGGCGGCCTCCGTTGGCCGCCGCTGCTGCTGCCGCGGCTGCTTGTTGCTGCTGTGCGGCAGCCATGGCTTTGTTGTGTTCCTGAATTGCTTGGAAGTTTTTGCGCAAGGTGTTTTCTCCTGGTGCGTGTAGAATTGACGAAGGTTCCCCAGCGACGTTGGTTTCGGGGGTTTCATCATCACTACCCGAATATGGATATTGCATCTCTTCTCGTTCTTTTTGAGCCTGCTGTAAATTGCCGGAAAAATCATCATTAGTCATCAGAAAATCCCTAACTCCAAATGTTTAGACAAACCTTATGCTTCTTGACTCTATCTAGAAGATCTTTGATTTGTATCCGTGTTTGTCGCTCATTTGGCTGGTCTTTGACGAACGAGTGTTTGAGGAGATTGTCGGTGTAGGGACGCTGGTGGTAGTCCTTCACCAACACCGTTTCGATGAAGTTCTTGAACTTGGAGCTCCACCTCTTGGACTTTAGCCGAGGAGGAGGATTTCTAGGGATCAGGAACAGCGCTCGCATAGGATGCATGTCGCACAGCGGAGGCTGGGCCTCGGCCATTTCTAAGGCTGTGATTCCCAAGCTCCATAAGTCTGATCTGTTGTCGTAGGTGGCGTCCGGATTCTGTAATGTATTCAATAAGTGATTAGTGAAGCTATTACTGCAGCTATTGCATGACCTAAAAGAGAATGGGGACAAGTTGACAAACCACACGATTGGGTGCAATTGACACAATTCTCTTGCTAAATGCATTCTGTTATTTCTATTACGCTGGTATATTACCAAAAAGTAGTTGCTATAACAAAATTACTACCTTACTCTACGTCGTCCACTCACTTTTTATCATGCACGTCATACAGTATCAATTACGGTGTCATGAAGATTCTATAATTTGTGTGAACCAGAAATGCGCTCTTAGAAGCAAGCATAATATTTTCTAATGACTTTTTTGCGCTACTTCGCTCGCTAGTCAATAAAGTAGAAGCTGAATATTAATTACCTCATCGCAGGCAATGACCTCCGGTGCCATCCAATAGGGTGTTCCAATAAAGGTATTTCGGCGCCCGATGGTTCTGTCCAATTGTGCACTGACACCAAAATCCACCAGTTTCACTTCAGCATTGTCAGTCAGTAGTACATTCTGGCCTTTAATGTCACGATGAATCACCTTGCAGGCATGCAAATGCGTCAAGCCTCGGAGCACTTCCCTGCAAAGACCAGAACAAAAATTCCATTGATGTCATAGTACTTTCATAGGTTTATTGATGACTAAAACATACCTGCAAATGAAGGCGATCCAGTCCTCCTTGAGGCTTTGGCCTTTGGTAGACTTGACCAAGTCTGTGACAGATCCGGCACCACAATACTCCATCACTAGCCACAACTGGTCGTCTTTGCCCGGAGGACTCTTTTTGATAAAAGCGCCATAATAAGTGGCAATATTGCGGTGATGAGAGTACTTTTTCAGCACGTTGATTTCCAACTTTATTTCTTCTTCTTCATCTTCGGTCACATCCATGACTTTGATAGCCGCCAGTTGGCCTGGAAAAAAAACCATCTCATGAAGATCATTAAGAATTTGAATTGATAAGGATCATGACTAACCTGTTTTGGTGTGTCTTCCCTTGTACACTTGTCCATAGGTCCCATTACCCACCACTTCAATAAGGTCAAAAATGCCCGCAGGGTCTTTGAGGGAGGCCAAATCAATGTCATCTAAGGCCGACTGGGGGCCTCCTCCGTTGGCCATCTTGCCTTGAATAATTATTCACATAGGAGCTCTTCCGGCTGAAAAACACAGACTGATCATGAACAACGGCACAAACACCACCCACACTGCTTTTTTTGCAATCACCAAGGTCAACGGTAGAACATATAAAAAGGCCAGAAAAAAATATGACACAAAGAAGAAATGCATGCGTCTTATTCTTTGCTGCCTGCCACTCCATAATGCTCTTTGTCTGCAAAACGACTAAAAAAAAGGGTCGAAAAGGTGCAAAGCTTACCCAGAGAGTAGGTGTGGCCTTTGGCCCCTAAATATGCAAGGCTGGACCTTTGAAGGACCTGGAGTCTTGAATTTGAGGTCTTTGGGGCGGCGGCTTAGTGTGTGTGTGCAGATGAGAGTAGAAAATATAACGTTAGGGAGGCTGCTGCTGCTGCTGAACTGTAGGCAGCTGCTAAAATGGCACGGCCGCTCTTTTCTCTGTACAGGCCGGTTCGGCCGGTTTCCATGCGGCCAGCCTTAGTAATTTGGCCGTCAGCCACTTGCGCTACTCTGCGCGTAGCCGATTGTCAAAATTGCCGATTTCTCATCAAAATTCATTCTTGAGTTGGAAACTGAGACTGATAGAGAAATGTAATAGTGATGTCATATTTTAGTCTTTGTCTACATTTCCGTTTCCCCCATTATTTTCTTTATTTTCCCGGGGTTTTTTCTTTGTCCAATTTTATGACTACTTGGTAGAATTCATAAATCTTGTACTGGATTGCGTGTTGTAGACAACTATTAAAGACTTGTTTTGATATCAAAAGAGTTTGAACCCCTGATATCAGGATTTCCTAAATCCTAAATCATGTGATAAGCATTAAGTAGAGAAAAACAGTTTACATTAGACGTGAAAAGTTCCAATGAGTCACATCACGTAAAATGTCTTTAGTTTTATCTGAGCTTGACGCTATTAGAAAGTTTAGAGCTTGGCTTGGATGTGATGATGATACTGGAGCTTCTTTAGCTCGATTTTCTATTTTCTAATTTTGATGATAGTAATTGTCAGTAGATGACATGCCTATAATTCACTCAACCTTTCTCTGAAACTTGTGACGACCTTTGCATAAAAAATTCTTGCAAAGTGAGTCAGAATACTCTCAGAGTCATTATTCAAAAAGAGTTCTGTCTAGCTATTAGTACAAGATAGTACTGAGCAGAGAGTGATGTGTATACATTTCCTTCCTTTTCCTCCGGCTCCTCCCGTCATGTTTAATTCGTCGAATTTCTAATCTCTAATTTGCTAACGAGGAAAATTCTCACACACATACAAAGTAAAGAAAATTCTGTCAAAATGCAACGTTTGTTTACTCAATGATTTTTGACGAACTTTTCACAGTTGAACTGAAAGCTGCTACTGTAACGTTTAACGAACTTTTGAGGAAGTTTCCAAGATGAAAGCGCGGTCAAGTATAAACAATTTTGACTTAAAGAGTGAAGTCGTCAAAACTGTGGCGAAGCTTGTAGAAGATATTCTGGAACATGATGATTTTCCCTTTTTGGTGCCTGAGTTTGTTTTCTATCTGTTCGTGGTGCACCGCGCTTCAGGTTTATAATGAAGAAGTTCAATTATTTGATTGGGACGCATTGCAAACTGACGTTGAAGAATTTATGGACAATCATCCAACATGCTCCTCCAATCCATGGTGTTTTCATAACGAAACCCAAGAAGAAGGGTAAGCAAGCAAAAAAAGTTTTACAAAAGTCGTCGTCACTTTTATTGGACTATTCTCTTATCTCATTGTAAACATCTCTTCACAATGCACATCTGTCCTTGTCATCAATTTACGCAGACACAAAAAGAGCCGAAAAAAGTGCACAGAAAGAATTAAGCCTTGTCTACTGTCTAAGACAAAGCAAGTGAAAGAAAAAAAGATGAAAAAATAAAAAGAGGTTCCGGCGAGATTCGAACTCACGATCTCCTGTTTACTAGACAGGCGCTTTAACCAACTAAGCCACGGAACCGTTATATACCCAAACGCTATACATCTTGAAACTTATTCTTACCTGCTCAGTAGATTACAAATCACTTTTAGCTGTTTGCTGTTCTACACTTCACTTCATCTTCTTCGTTATGTGGGTATCTAACCTAATTTCTTGTATTTGGACAGTAAAATAGATTTTCTCTCATTTGTTGCTGACATCGTCGTTGTGAAATGAAATCTGCAATAGAAAAATATTCAAGGAAGTTATCATTTTAGCTTTGTAAATTCATAACTACACGGCCAACAAGTTTTGGATGGGGATGATCATCTCAAAATTACAGAAGACGAAATATTCGTGAAAATTTGTTTACATTTGAGCTACGTAATAATAAATTTCCCTTCCTTTAACTTCTTTGTAAAAAAGTTTCAAAGTGGTACTTTGACAAGCCTCCGAAAGACTCCAAACTTACTACAAAACTAATTTCTAAAAAAATATCATTTTTAAAATGTCAATATATCAAGTATTTAAGTTTAGATACTTTAGTATTTCAGGGAAGAGCGCGAACGCAGTTCCCCACTAACATAAATTGTGTACTCGAGTTTCCTACATTTGAGGAAATCGCAGAGGTCAGCTTGCCCGAAGTGCAATGAACAAGCCTCGCCCTGGGGGAACCACCTTAGTGATCATGGTTAACCCCCGTACCAGGTAAGTATGCTTAACTTATGTAATCGGGAAAATATACCGTCTTGTAACCCACACAACGCTGAACTGAACAAGGGCAAATAATTTGGTAAAACACTAAATAAAGAGGTCAAAAAGTATCAATATTGATTTGAAATATTTGGAAATAAAATCTTTAGACATCAAAGTGACGTTCAACAATTGATTTTCCGTCTATATTTTCAAGCTAAATGATGACTTCCTATTTAATGAAGCTACTTGGCGCCATCTAACGGACGGAGCATTTTGAACTAAGATCCCAAGTTCGCGAACTGACTGAGTCAAAATCGGAATGAAATTGCCAACAAAAAACGATTAGGATCAGCGCGAATAAATAAGAATTGAAGAAGTACCTTTGAAAGGTTTGAAAGTCTGAACTTGGTCGTTTTGCTGGTTTTGCTCAAGTCTTTGCTTCTTCATCGTCTCAGGAGCGTTCGTTGTTGGTATGGTTAAATCTTCTGTAATGACGTGTTGACTCAAGTCAACGACACACACGTAATCTTTCTTGCAGCAGTTTCAATTTCTAATTCTTCTTCAACTTCTAAAAATGGGTCGGGTAAAAAAGGCTTACTAATCCTGTCCGGAACCTCGAATAAGCTTCTTCAAAGGATTGTAGACAAATTGTTGAAGCTTTCAAAGGACAATCAAGCAGAGGTCTCAAAGGATTTCCAAGATTTAGTCTGATTCGGCAAATTCTACGTCTACGTCTTACTCTTATGCAACTGGAAATGACGCAATATTTGACGCTGACAACTGAGAAAAACAAATGAGAGAAACGGAAACCGTCGTTACTGCTTACGGCTGGTGCTGCCGACTGCCTTGTCTGCCGTTCTCAAGTCTCAGCTAAATTACGAAACGATGCGAAATGACCAGATTTTTGCTCGACTATATTTCAAACATTTCTTCAACGTTTTAAATATCCAGATTTTCGAAATCTTCTTCGATATTCAAGTTAGGTCTCAAAGTTCTCAAACTTTGTAGATAATTTTGCCTTTCGATAGGATGTCCTCGACAATCTCGAAATTCACGAATAGCTCTCTCCGGATCCCATCCCAACTTTTCAATAAGGTAACGACAAATAAGGTATCCAGTCCTGTTGATTCCATGAGTACAATGGACACCAATTAGGGCTTCTGGATCCACTTTCAATGCTTTGTCGACTTCTTTGAAAAATCTTTCGATGACATTTCTATCCGGAACCACATGTCCCTGGGTTTTGATTTTAACATGGTTCATGGTTCTTCCCGGAGTGTAATATCTGTCCGTAGCAGTCAAGTCTATAAAGAAAAATTAGAATTTTCAGCAAAGAAAAAAATCTCGTCAAAATGGAAGGAATTCTGCACGTGTAGCTTTAATGTAAACAAAGTTTGACGAACTTTTTCATGAATTTTTAGTAAGTAAAATTCGACATTAGTTTACAAATGTTTCATGAAGTTGAAGTACCTATGACAAGACTCAAATCAAAAGTTTGACGCAAGACATCCAAAGTCCAACGATGTTCTTTGACTTCTTCTCTTGTTGAACGAGACAAAAACTGTTGATTGTACCGACTTTGTAGGTTTTCGTTCAGAGGGACTTTAAAGGCCACAAATGGAGTTCCAGGAATACGACGGCCACATCGTGAGTATTTCTCCCACCCATCAGGCACGGTGTTTTTGGGCATGATTTTTAAGTATTTAAGAATCCGTATCGAAGCCTTATGAACGAATGGTCTGGATTAATTACACTTCTTCTCCGGCTTTTTATCCATTTCACTCACGGAATGTTTCCGTCGGTTTAACTATTTTAACCACAACAGATAAATTTAGAGAAACGTCATATGCTGCCATCTGTGCTGTTTTAGAACAAGTTGCTCTTTTACAAAAATGAACATATGCACAAAATGATCCAAAGGGTACACCTATTCAAAATCAAGCATGAATATAAACACAAAAGCAAAACCAACTTGAAAATCAAATTGAATTGTTTTATGTCCCTTATATTTTTTAACACTTCTTGATGTAAAAGTTTTGGTTTTGTGGACGTTTTGGGTCTAGCCAGGTTGTGAACAACGCTGGTGAACAAGTAGGTAGCGCCATCTAGCACGTTCAAGATAAGTTTGTTGTTTCGTGACATTACTGTTAACAGTGGGATGTACCCTTATCTTTTACCACAGTAGAAAATCAGAAAAAATGGACAAAATGGATATCAAACAAGAAAAACTTTTAGATTACGATTATACTGCAAAGGTAAGAACTTTCAAAACTTTCAAAACTTGATTATTCATTCATTTCTTCTCAGATTTGTATTGCAAGTAACAAGCATAGCAACTTTGAAGAACCACTGATTCAATTCCAATTCACAGTTGACTCCCCAAAAAATGCTTTTATTGATTTTGAATTAACTAAGGATGACTTAACTGACATGATAAATGCGATGGAAAATGTCATCAATAAAAAAATATAAAAAGAGGGCCGCCCCCGGGTGGGCTCGAACCACCAACCTTTCGGTTAACAGCCGAACGCGCTAGCCAATTGCGCCACGGAGGCTTCGATGTCGTTAGAAAGGAAATCGCGCTATTCAAATCTGAGGTTGACTGAAATCTGAAAACACAAAAAGGAAGAAAATAATAGTAAAATAGATAAAAAGTAGAATTGAACATTTTTCTAGTTTTTTCCTAAGTTGTAGTTTGAAATATATAAGTTAGAACAAAAAAGGGGAAAAAGAAATTCCGACGAGGATGGGATTCGAACCCACGCGTGCAGAGCACATTGGATTAGCAGTCCAACGCCTTAACCACTCGGCCACCTCGTCCTTGATACCGAAACAGCTGCAAGGTAAAAATTTCAAACCGATGTAAAAGAAATCTGTCCATTACATCAGCACTATTTCCATGCTAAGCATATTTCTACTCTGCCGTCGAACATGCACTTTGAAACCTCACGTTTAAAAGGGTATTTATAAAAAGATAGTCCGTAAAGTTGGATCAAATGCGAGTTGTTATCTAATATCAAAGCAATCAAAAGTTTCATTGATATTTGAGACATCTTTTTTAGTGATGAAATATATTTTACTTAACTTAGTTTTATATTGCACAGCATACCCATGCTGCTCGATGATGATAGAGATTGCTATTTGTGTAGCGATTACAAAGAATCTGCTGAGACGTGCTTTTCAAATTCAAGCAAATCTACGTTAATACCGATACCGAACAATGAGACACATGCGCATGTCATTTATCCTTCCATAGGTCTTAACAAAACGATTATTTCCGTTCCATGTAAGGGACAAAAAAGTGAAATTGTTAAATGTGATGCCCCTTGCCTTATTAGCTACGATACAATTTGTAAAGTTTGTAAGTACTCAAGATACATCAGTATCCAACAACGAATCACTTATCAAACTTATATTCTAGTACAGAAAGGTTGCTGGTATCATGACACCCATAAACATGATCCAAGTTTGATCCAAGTCTAAGATATTTGAATTCTGACATTGATATTTGAGATTCCCCATTCATGTTTGATTGTGATCAATAAACAGTACATACCACCATGAGTAAAGATCATAATTTGATGAACTTAGTATGTCCGGAAGGGCGGCCATACTAACGTATACTTTCCTAAAGTATACCCTGTTCCTCTGTACTAAAGTATACCTGATTCTAGGGGTCTGTACTAAGGTATATCTCCAAAATTTGGCTCTTTTTGTTGTTGATACTAAAGTATACCTAGAATTTAACTAAAGTATACCCGTATTTTGAATTTGATGTACTAAGGTATACCTCAACCATTACCTGAGTACTAA
Organism: Oithona nana; assembly: GCA_900157175.1. NCBI lineage: Eukaryota > Metazoa > Arthropoda > Copepoda > Cyclopoida > Oithonidae > Oithona > Oithona nana. The sequence goes on from LT727899.1 coordinate 935,860, forward strand.
AGTATACCTAGAAATTATCTGTAAAGAGTACTAAACCACATTAGGTCTAAGCCACAATCCCGAATTTTCTTAGGTTCCAGGGCTGAGTTAGGTTAATTGAAGTTGGGTTAGGTTAGGTAAGTGAGTCCCGCGAAGCGGGCGAGCGATACCTAACCTAACCCAACTTCAATTAACCTAACTCAGCTCTGGAACACATAAAATACTAGACAGGCGCTTTAACCAACTAAGCCACGGAACCTTAGATGACATAGAGCGCAAAATCAAGTTTAATATAACTCAAATATGCTGACAAGCAAGTTTGACAACTCAGGATGATTTTTCACATTAGGTGACCCGAGAGTTACCCCTATTGCGCATGCAGATAATCATTAAGGGAGTAGGCACTGCATCACGCATATTATACAGGCTGAAAAAAGTGCCACCCATGCACACTTGTCTTGATACTTATAAAATGTTGCTGCCGTTGCTGCTTGTCTAATTCATAAAATTCAATTTACGTAGGAGGCTGGAACATCATGAAGTTGTATACTAGTGATTGAATTTCCAGGTCCAGTTCGTTATGCAGATGTGATGAGGATTGTAGCGATTTCGGGGATTGTTGTTTCGACTGGGCTAGGCGGTTTCATAACGAGACGGAGTCGCTCAACATCAGAAGCAATCGATTCCAATGTAGGAGGTTGCATAGTAACGTGAGTAATACTCAAACCCCTCATACCCAACCAAATGGTTTAACCAAATATGGTTTGAAAACCATTGGTTGCTTTTTGGTAATTGTGAGACTGAGTTCTGATGCAACCAATGCACAATTTAAAAGTCACAGTATTTGAAAATCACTCAAAAAGTCTCATTTTAGTGTGATTCTGGCCATTTTTAGCGCGAAAGTTCAAATAATCGAAAAATCAACGATACCTTTTTTTAATAAGACATTTTGATTGATTTTCAAACATTCTGTGTTGCGTGTCTCTCAAATTTCTTTACTAAGAAATTGTTTTCTCCTCTTTTTTCAAAAGGTCTATGTTTACATGATAAATTACTGCCCTGAAGGGACTTCCAACCTGAACGTGATTGAAAAATGTCAAGAAGACACTGGCTATTTGCAAGCCATTCCCGTCCATAGTCGAGATACTGATCTGGTTTACTCCAACATTTTTTGCGCTCTATGCCATGATGATGTCAATTTGACCATATCTAGAGGAACAGTCCGCTGCAACAACGAAGACCTTTTGAAAAACTGTGGAATTTCGCCCTTTGATCATATACTATTGCCCGAATTTCATCTCAAAAACACTCTTACCTGGACTAGACTTTTGGGTAAGTAAAGAGAGAGGGCGCTGTGAGTAATTTATTGGTCTGTGTGACCGACATCGTAACATTCTTTAGCAAAATCACGCAACCTTTTAAATTGACCGTAACGGAGCGAGATGTGCATTCTTTGTTACAGGACAATTTGGCAAGGACCCATTAAACAACTGTTCCGAATCACAAAGCTACTCTTTATCTTGCAAATTAAGTCTCGACTTTGATGTTCTCGACGTTCAACCTCAAATCCGGAGTTGTAGCGCGACCTACGACATCATTGACTCTTGTCCTGACGGGGTTTATGACTTTTGTCAACTTTACTACCTCAACGTCAATTATCAAGGCAAAACTTATTCCAATCCACATTGTGCACAATGTCACGGGATTCCGCTAAATACAACTCAGTGCTCTACCGTCATCAAAGGTAATTTTTGTATTTATGCAATCATCAAGTTTTCCAAGAATACATGTCAGTCCTGAAAGTACTAATACAGTAAACGCTAGACGTAATACTTACCTATGTAGAGTATACAGACAACATGCAAAGGACTCGTATCGTGTGGCTTACATTCGTAATTACTTGTTATTACATAAAATAGTTTACCTATCTGTCTATTTGTATTTGAGAAGAAGTTTTTAAGTCTTACTGATTGTGTTTTGATGCATGTTTGTATAGATTGCTTCAATTAAGACTCGTAAGACTAAAAGGCTAGACGAACCTACTATGGACCGATCTTTTGATCATGTTGATTGATTGCTTTACAGTATACTTTATGCAATTGCGATGTACTACATGTAGTATGGCTACTCTATTGATACTCTTGATCATGAATCCAAAATGTACACGACTACACGTCATTTTTTAGATGTTCCGGATCCCCAAGCTCCAAGAAGCTCTTCAAGCATAGCAACGAAGACCTCCAAGCTACAAACTTCTACTCCACGAAAGTTTATGACAAATGACTTTTCTTTGACACAACGGCTTCCTCTGGTTGAGTTAGACTTTCTAAATTCTCAACATAATTGTGACAATGGATTTTGGGATCCTTTGGCAAACCGGTGTTACAATACGACTTGCGGATATCACTACCAATTCCAGAATGGTCACTGTCTTTTTCGCAACATCTCGAAAACTTTGCAATGTCCACAGAAAAACGAGTTTCGTTGGTGGGAAGTTTGGTAACTTATTTTTTGCTATTTTGTCGTGACGTCTGGAACAAGACGGGTCTTTTTTTTTCTCTTTTCAAAGGGAACTCTCCAACGGATCTATTTTTCATAAGAGACATAAAACTCTGTTCAACCGCGAGGACTACGAAATCTACCATTTCCAAGTGGGCGAACTAACAGGAGGAGGAGAAGGCTTCGATCGCGTCTACAAAGTTTGCTCAACAGAATCTTTGATCAACGTTTCAATTATTCAAGGTGCCAAAAAAACCTTATTTATTTTTAGATAGCTCTTATACTTTACGTACTTTAACGATGCCGGCGGCTAGACCTTTAATAGACTTGTGATCTCAAATAAAATGGCCTCGGTGACCTCGGAGGTCACAACCTTTTAAAGCTATTTCTATTTCAGGAGCCGTTGGATCGACTGTTTTGTACGCTTCCGTCATTTGCCTCAGCATCCATATTTTCATTTACACGGCCATCAAGAAATTACGCAAGCCTCCTGCACAGAATCTCTTGGCCCTCACATGTGCATTATGCCCAGGCCAGTTGCTTTTGGTCTTAGCCTTGAGTAATAATACTTCGCATTCAATCTGCATCGCCACCGCCACCTTCCTTCACTACTTCTTTCTGGTGGCCGCCTTTTGGATGAATGTACTCCATTTCGATCTATGCAGAGTCTGTTTCAAGCGTTGCTTTCTAAATAAGGTTTCATCGACGGCCAGAGAAGCCTCCAGGGCCAAGTTCAGGTTCAAGTTGTATTCTTATTACGCCTGGGGGATTCCCATTTTGCTGGTGACTAGTGGGCATGTTTCGGGCAACTTCCAAGCCTTAGACAATTACAACCCACATTACGCTACCAATTACTGTTGGATCAATGGCAAAAATGGCTTAGCTATGTATTTAGCACTGCCGATGGCCACTTTACTGCTGGAAAATGGACTTTTCATTGCCGTTACGGTCATTTGCCTTTTGCAAAACCACCGACAAGTCTACATCCAAGGTATTCACAGTGTTTGAAAATGTTCAAAAATGAATTTATGGATTTTTTATCACGAAAATTGAAATTTTGTTCGCAAAATTACGAGATTTTTTACATGGTTATTCGTAACAAAGTACTTACATTCACACAACCTCCTTCACAGACTCAACAGCAGCACCAGATGATATTTCAAGGCAAAGAAAAGTGGGATTAGCCTCGGAAATTGTGGCCAAAGCTAAACAAAATGGAGTTAAGTTTAAAGAATCAGAATATCACGCTCAAATGCAAGTCAAATTGCTGATCGTACGTTTTGGCAGCTATGGACTATTAGGGTTGGTACTTGGACTGCCTTGGATTTTGGCTTTTGCTATCGTCTTCAGTGACACCTCCGATGATTTGTGGTACCCTTTTGTAATACTTCAAGGCCTTCAAGTATGTTTTTAGGCCTTAGCAAAAAAGGCTAAACTCACAGCTTTCCAATTTCCATATTTTCAGGGTGTGACAATTTTTTTGCTGTTTGATTTGAAACGCAAGATTTATTACCTTATTTTTGAAAAAATTATGGGTAAACCTCATCCTAGTGTTAGAAGGCATCGATTATTGAAGGCTCCCGGACACGTAATCTCATCGGTAGTGGCTACCAGTAGCTTGCAAGCTACTACCAACAGTGCTGTGCAGAAATCCGTGAAGTCTCAGGCATCTTCAGGCGTAGACATTGATGACGATGCCGATGCAGTAGCAAGCATGGTGGAGGCTTTTAATGCCACTTCCACCTCTTCCAACACAGAGCTAGAGGACGAAGAAGAAGATGAACAACAGCAAAGGTTTGTTGGCAAAAGTTGAACAAGGATAAGAGCCCCGCTATCTACTGCTCCTCGCTTATCCTTCGATGCCCGAAGCAGCGTTTTCTTATCTATTTTCTTTAGAGCTTTCTAATTGCTTCTTCTTTTTTCAGTGATTTGAAGGCAAAGAGTGAAACACAAATCGTGGCTTTAAAATCCACCAGCAAATCTTCTAAAGGAGCCTCCACAACAGCCTCAGCAAGAAGGATCCCATTAAGCGCTAAAAGCAGCTTAGGACGCACAAGGTACACATCATAGTGTTTTTAAGTCACCAAAAATGTCTCATTGCAATCTTGATTGCAGTTTTAATGTTGATTGTTAACTCACTTTGGTCGCAATAAAATTGTATGAGACTTTTTGAGTGATTTTCAAACACACTGATAGAGCAAAAGTGGCTTCGGCATTTCGGCTTCGGCGCCGGCAAAAACGGAAGTCTACATTTCTACTAAATCTACACATAATATCATCCACCACATTATCATCCATCATCATTTTAGTAGCTTCAAGATCAAGACTAGCGAAGGCTCCTCTCGAAAATATGGCGAAGATTTAGCCCAGTATAATGCCTGGGAGCAACTAGAAATCTTCCGAACGCGAATGAAAGTATTAGAAAGCCCACTCTTGCTGTCCTCATCGGCGGAAATTCAAGGCCTTCAAGATTTCGAGAACGACGAAAACGAGGTTAAGAAGAGCAGTGATTTATTACCTCCTCTTGTCAGAATCTCATTATGTGAAGGCAGTAGTCCGGCAGAAGGAGAAGGTGAGAAGTAAAAGATTTTTTTTTAAAGGAGAAAACTTTTTTCTTTTGATAATGATTTCTGATGTGCCTTTCAACATTCGCAAAATCTTAAAGGAGAATTAGGGTGACTTGAGTTTTTCAGATCAAGCTGCAGGCTTAAAATATAAGGTGCGCATTTGGTTCCTTTTCAAGTCAGAAGCGTGAAATCCATTTGCAACTTTAGAATAGATCGAACTAAGAAGACACGATTGGAATTCGTTCAAGCTTTTGATTTTGCATTCTAAAGCCAAGAAATCCAATTTGTTGGCTGATGGCAAATAGTTGAGAAAACGACGACGTCATTTTGCATTTTAGCTTTTTAAAACTAAAGAAAATTGAAAAGTCAGGCACAGTAGCATCATCATCCAAGCCAACTTTGTTAGGCTTTGAAATTGTCTTTTGCACCGTAGGAAAAGAAGAGAAGGAGAACGAAAGCAGAAGATCGAGATCTGAAAGACCTCCAGCTCCTCCTCCTTACGTCAATCCACCCGCCTACGACCAACACCAAACTTGCTCGAAAACAAAAAATGTTACGGCTTCTGGGAAAAGCACTGACGAGGACGACGAGGAAGATTCTTCCAGTCTGAAAATAGCCTTTGAAGGACTGGACTTGAGCGAAGACGAGTCATTAGTTTGAAACCATAGTATTCTACTAACTTTACGATGAAGAATTTTGCAACAGCTTTTGCATGATTTTTAATTTAGAAAAGTTTATTATGCAGCGGGTGGCCAGCGCATGATATCGAAAAGTTTGAGATAGTTTTTTAACTTACTTTTTTTTTGTTCAATTACAGTATAAACGTGAGTTATAAAGAGTCTTTTTCGTTGATGTCAGCATTGCAGTCAGCCTGCATCATCAGGACTTTCAGGATGACACAGTCCAAATCGCACAAAAAGTCTCACTTTACAACACTGCGAGCGAAGCGAGCTACATTTTATTTTCAAATCCATTTCATTTCAATTTTTGGCATTTTTGGCGTGAAAATTCAAATACCATTTGACCAGTGTAAATTACAGAAATAAATCCTGTTTTCAAACAATGTGTATGAAGATTTTTTTAGGAAAACGAGAGACTAGGGTGATTCATATATTTCAGAAGTCTTTTCCTTTCTTGTTTGTCATTTCGACCTTCGTAATCACTTCCCCAATGATAAACGAGGTCAAAAGGACCAGCCAAGTGGAGAAAAAGCCTTTTAGTTTTTACATTTATCATGCTCCTATTACATTATTGAAAAGTATCATTTATGTGGGCCAGTTTTCCAGCTTCGTTATTTCGGCGGTTTGTATGTCTTTAGGCGGTAGAGTCTTTCATTTCAATCAAGATTTTATCCTCGTTTCCGTTTGAGGCTGAAGTAGCAGCCATGGTAGAAGACGAAGGAGTCGCGCGGCCTCCTTTTAAAGCCAAGGCCTGGCTACGTTTTCGAGATGGATTCGAAGCCACTGCGGTTGCGGAGGCGACGACAGAAGCGGCCTCATCGTTTCCTTTTAAAGACCAAAGAAAATCATATTGTGCATGCTATAAATTGTATTTTCTACTTTGCTACAAAAGCTATAAAAAGAATTTATAGAGCCACGTCTAAGCCCAGTTACACATTGCTGCTCTACAAATTCTCTTTACGGGTTCAATGGGTAGCAGTAGCACCGATGCCGAGCGAGGATTTATATCGGTTGTGTACTCAATGCAGTTTCCATGGAAGCAAAAAAAGTGTTGTTTGCAATTTAGCTAGAGCAAAGGTTTTTTAAGAATGATTTTAAAGATTGTTTTTTAACAGCTAGGTGAACCTAAATGCTCTTAGAAAAGCGCGGGCGGCGTAGAAGCTAGATATTGCGGGGCGCGAAATTCAAAAATGTTCCATAGTCACCACCCTTTAGTCATTCCTAAAAAATCTTTGCTCTAAAAAAAATCACCTAAAAGCCAAAAGTACTACTACGGTTTGGTGATCGCATTACGATACATACGCGATACAACCAATGTATGTAAGCTCGTTACTTAGTAGTAGTGCACAAGCAAAACGGATTTAATGTATCTAATTTCACGCATGAAATCTATAGTAGTGCATGCATTAGTAGTAATACTTGGGTGGAATAAGAAAGGCGGAATAAGCGGTTCAGATAAATAATGAGTTTGACATTTTCCCACCTGCAGTATTTGTCAGTGTAGAGCCGTGGTCAGAAGGGATCATCGATGTATTCCTCATAGATTTTCGTTGTTTCTTACTTCTTGCTTGAGAGGCTGACTTAGTGTCTTTCATCAAGGAAACGTTCATCAGACGAGGATTGGCTGTGTTAAAGATGCTTCGGTTTTCCTGAAAACGAGCCCTAGAAAAAAAGACCACAGTGTGCAACATTTTTTTGTTAGCTTTGAGTAAGTGGATATTGTCTCGATCTCATACTTGGCAAAGAGTTGGAGAACGACGCACAAGACGATGAACATGAGGATAAGAGCACCCATAATGGCGAACAAAGTTGGATCGACATATGATCCAACTCCCATATCCGTCTGCGAACCTGAAGGTCCTGAAATTTGTTTTCGATACTAAATATGGAAGCATTGGCTTTTGAACAGAATCACAAAAGAATAGAATATTCAGAACAGTGTTTGAAAATCACCCAAAATGGCTTACTTCAATTTCAAGGCCGAAACTCTATTCGTAAAGTGAGACTTTTTTTGTGATTTTCAAACATTGTAAATCGAGGAGATTCAATACAGAATACATTGCGTTGTGCACATAAGGAGTAGGTAAAGTCTACTTACGGACACACCAAGATTGACCATTGTTGAAAGATTGAACCACATATTGCGGTTGGCATTCGCACAAATTGAAATCCCGATTGCATTTGGTATTCTTGTCATGTTTTTGGCACTGAATGTCCAGTTGGCAAAAGTCATCGTACTTGGACTCTGTGCATAACAATGAAGTAGAGTCAGAATACATATCTATGTAGTATGTCTACCTAGATTGAGAGTAGGACTTTCCAATTTCCATACCTTTGTAGCAATGAGAACTATCTGTCACTGGATAATCAGGTTTACACAAACAGAGGCCAACATCTGCATCACAATAGGTCCCATCTACGTGATTGCAGTCACCAGGTTTACCGCAAGGTACCGTCCGCAAATGAGGTCCGTCGTCGGTGATAGCTATGAAGGAAAAGTTCCGGTAGTTCGCAGTGTTCAAAAATCACCCAAAACGTCTCATTTGAATTTTTGCTTTGCCCCAAAAAATTGCCAAATTAGCACCTTCATATTTCAAGTCGATTTCTTACGTAGCTACGTAGTAGCGTAGCTCGCTTCGTTCGCAATGGTGTAAAATGTGACTTTTTGGGATGATATTCCAACACTGGAATTTGCAAATAATGATTTGCCCGATTGCAAATTATGTATCACTTGTTATTCTCTTACTTTGTACAGTTTGGATAGTCGTGTCATTTTCCTCAGCCTTGGTCAACAACGGCCTCAATGCAAGAAGTAAGAAGACTGATGATATCCTAGCCCAAACACTCCAAGAAAACGTCATTTTATGTGTTTATGTATCATTATCCACACTGATGCTGTTGGCTTCTTCTCCTTGGGAAAGGAATGACATCTTGTTACTGCTACCGATGCCACTGTTGTTACTTGACTGGCATCTTCATGCCATCCTCTTCAGTCTCAGAAAAGAGGCCAGAGGAGTAGAGGCTAAAGCAAAGGCCCAATCACTGCCTCCTCTACATTCCACAACGCCGACGGCAAGAGAAGGAGGAAGTCAAAAGCGCACACACCCATGGGACAGCCAAGGGTTTTTCTATAGGACTATCATTAGCAATTTACGATCTTTCAGAAATTATGCAGGTACATACACAAAGAGCGTGAAAATCAGCGAAAATGTTTCATTTCTTTTTTCTGTGTAAAAAAATCGCCAAAACTAAAGGAGTTCTGCATTATGCATGTTGCTAGAATGTAAACACAATTTCACGAATTTTTTCATACTTTTTTTGGTAAAATAGTACATTGACTAGAATTCAACTGTGACACAAAAGCTTTTCCGGCCAAAAACGAGGAAAAGCTAAGAATAGCTTCTCGAATCTGGTATAGTGCTCAGATGGAAGTTGGAGGAGACGTTCATTATTTATTGAAAAGGAGTCCTGGGGACTTTATTAATATAATATGTAGTACAAATTGCTGTCTCAATAACATTCTTCTTCTAGTGGATCTAGTCCTCCTGCAGTAATAGTCCTGACCAATTCGGGATCCATCATACAGCCTCGAACAAATTCTTCACAAGAGATTTCTCCGTCATCGTTGATGTCTAATTCTTCAAAAATTCGTCGACCTCGAACTGCCGCCGCTTCTTTGGAAGCGCCATCCATGCACTGCAAAGCTGTCATAACTTCAATCATTTCGTTGAGCTCTATGGTACCACTTCCATCTTTATCATACATCTGCAAAAAAGAAATCCTCAAGATAAGACGGAATTTATGGTAGATGGCGGCGGCGCGGCGCAAGACTTGATGCAGTTTCTTTGCTTGCAGACAAAAGCATGTAATCGAATGCCATTGACACAATTTCCTTTTTCGCCTAGGGACGCTTTTGCTTCTTTTGGGCCTTTGACAACAAGAGCTTTTCAACTTTAAAAAGAAATTGCATTCAACTAATACTACACAATAGATGCAATTTTGGTGTGAAAATTTAAAAGTAAGTTTGTTTACATTCAGTGCAGATCTCACTTCAATTTGACGATTTTTTGAGGATATTTCCAAGATTTTCTCAAACTATGCATCGTGGATTCTATAGCAAGTCTTCGCTTATCTCATTCGTATGCAAAAAAGCTGAATCGGTGAAGGTAAATGCATCACTTCTTTGGCTTTCCTAGATGTAAAGGGCGGGCGCGTGGCCTTTTTTAAGACACCTACTTTGAAAGCCCATCTGAGCTTTTCTTCAGGAGTGCCTGAAGCTGTCATATCTGTAGCCATCATGAATTCTATAAAATCAATGGATCCACTGGCGTCTTTGTCGAAGATCCGGAAAATGTGGTCGACGAAGTCTTTAGAGTTTCCCAATGGCGATATTTCATCGTAGATTTTCATTATGGCATCTTTGTCGAGTATTCCGTCCGGACATTCTTCACGAAAATTTTGATGCCATTCTCTAATAAACAAAAAATGCACATTTTCTTAGAAATCATTCTGACGCAGAGCGAAAGCAACAAAACTTTGACGAGAACATCACAATGTTTGAAAAATTCTTATTTTACAGTAAGAGCTATGATGTAAGTAAAAAAAAAAGGTTTAATTTTCACGCCAAAATGTAAACCAAAATGGATACTTGGTTCGTAAATTCAAATAAGACTTTTTTGCTAATTTTGCAGCAAGATAAAAATAACAGAAATTACCGTAATTCTTGTTCTGAAAATCTTGTATTCTGAACCAGATGCTTGATGTCTTCTTTGCTAAGGTAATAATTTATTTTCTTCTTCTGTTTCCATTTATCCTTTTTGACATCTCGATTATCAAACTCGGAAGACACTGAATTCTTTTGGCTAGTACTGCTACCACTTGGATGAGTATTATCTGTATCACTCTTTTTTCGGTCTTTACTAGAAGCCATTATTTATTAGCTTAGAGGTGCTGTTTATCCAAGTGACGATGAAAGAGGACTGAATGAACGTTGCAGCTACCAACACTTCTACTTGGAAAAAAGCATGCAATGCCTTCATTTACCGCTGGCTCCTTTCAGTGTTTTGTAACCCTCTGAATGAAGACAACAATGAACGAAACATGAGGAAAAGTACCAAGTAAAAGTATCACAAGGTTTTTGGTGGAGGGCTGCAGGTCGGCTGGAGGTGACCTTTTCGTAACTTTTTTTCTTTCTTTTTGCAGGAGCAATTCAGCGCAACGGAAGTCGCAAATTGTGGATTGTGGTTCGGTTGTAGTTTGTACTATAATAACGCCCTCGTAAATAATTTTGTGCTAGTGTAACGTAGTAATTATATTGTATTCAAGGCAATAGAAAATATCAAGAAGCCTTGGGTAGCAAGCAGTCCTTGTCCTTGGTATAGAACGTTTTTCATGATCATGATGCGGTTAGAAAGCCTTTTAGGGGGTGAGCACTTGGGCAGGCCTTGAAATGTACGTTTCTCATGCAGTAAGAATTTTAACGAAATACGCAGAAGCTATTATGATCCATCACCGAATTGCATTATTTTAGTTACACCATCATTCTCTCCAGTGCGATCCGCACTCCGCATGCACAACGAACAACGCGTGCATTGTAAACTTTCAAAACTGCATTTTTTTTTCAGTTTAGACTTCAATTTGGCCTTAAAGAAGGCCCTAAGGCAATAGCAACATTGAGTGAGAGAGAAAACACATTTATTATGATACAAGAGTGCTGCGCAATTTCCCGTCAAGAATTTTAACTTTTTGCAACTGTGTATGTTTGTCTTTGACATCGTCATAGCGTATTAGCATAACCTTGTAGCCTCTGGCCTTTAATAGGCGGCTCTGGAGGGATACTGCACCATTAACGTGCTTCAAATCACCCAGCAAACAATCGTGGAAACCAAGGATTTGCACAGCCAAACGAATGGATTTTTCAGGAAGCGGTTTCTCAGGTGGTAAACAATTTTGCTTGCCGGATTCTCGACCTATAATTACAAACTTTTTAAACGGAAAGTTTTTGCGATTGACATTTTTCATTACCTAATAAGGCCATTTCTTGGATAGGTCCGATAGGCTGTACTTTTTCTAGGTCAAAAACAGCTTCGGCAGTGATCTTGAATCCCATCAGAGTTTCCACATTCTCCCAAAGAAAGTTTGGCGGCGAAGCCAATGCGTGTAATGCGTTTAGAATCATTTTGGTTTGACTAGATTTTGCGACGGATGGTTCATCCAAAGCGTAGTCTTTCAGCTCAATTGTAGGGCCTTGGTAATTGGTATTTAGATACTTGGCCACCGCATTAATGTATAGTAGTTTCTGAGTGGTACCATAATTGCGAGAATCTTGTTTAGCTGTAAAAGAAAATGTGAAGTGCAAAGTGAGACTTATAAACCTTTTAAACCATGCATACATAGAATTTGGCTGGCGAAATCAGGGTTCAAAACCGATGCTAAATGTTGATCCTGAACTTTTTCCAATACTGCCAAACTCCATACATATAGAGGCCTCCTAGTTGTATCTAACGTATCCACTTGTATTTGCTTAATGGCTGCATCCAAAACTTGATCAGAATTTGGATCGTAGTAGTTGAGACTGGCGAATGTCACAACATAGTTTAATAGGTCACGATCCAATATCTTCTGGTCTTCCTTCAATTTGATCACATACCAGTTTGTAATTTCATCCATTAGATCCTTATGCAAAAAACCAATTTGTCCTAAAGACGTCAATATTGAGCGAATGACAGATGTCAAATCTTGTTGGCTGTCTTTGATCAAATCAATAGCTTTGCTACATAAGGATTCCATCAATTCGTGATCTTTAATGGAAAGTTGACTTGCTGCGTATAGTCCATCCGTGATGACTCTCAAATCGTTCAAGTCACTTTTACGTGTCAAGTGATAACACAGAGCTTTGATCAATGGAACTGGCCTTTGTTTTCCAAAGACCAACGCTTTGAGTAACTGAAAAGGAAATTGAATTTAAGCAAACATTGAAAAATATTCGAAAATGCTAGGACATACTGAAGTAATGGTCGAAGGGTCTAAATGTTCTGCTTCCGTAATCACTTTATCTTCAAGTTTAGCTATGAATTGAGGCTTCAAGTTTTTAGACTGATAAATTAGGCTGATGATCAAGGCCGGATCTTCAATTTCAACCCATCTTAATTCCATTTGTCTGACAACTTCATCAAACAGTTTTTGGGCCACATCACTATCAAAGCGTCTTTTTGTGGCAAATGATAGGATCATATTCAGGTGGTTTATTGAACATCCTCGACAATTCCACGTTAATTTATTTTGAATGTTTTGCACTGGAAAGGAATCCAAGGGTGCTTCGAGGATTTGCAAGGATTTCAATGCTGAAATCTGAAACAAAAATTATTTCTTTTAAAAATCTCCTAAGATATCAAAAAAGCCTCGGATGAGAAACTTACCAAAGGAGGCACTCCAAGTTCTTCTGGAATTGGTTCGCCTAGAGCTTTAAGAGCTCGAAACAGTACATCTGTTTTACCTTGGCCGACGTCAAGGGACTGAATGTACTGATTTACTTGAGCACTGGCATCTTCCGGATTGGATTTGACTATGGCATTTAAAATTGCTATTGCGTTATTAGCAGTTATATTCTTTTTAGCTTCATATTTGGCCAATATTTCATTTATATTGACGTCTTTTTTCACTTCATTTGTAGCCCCATAGTTTGGAACACTACTACAATATAGTGTCTTGACAATATTGGTATGGCTAGATTTCCTCTGGCTGATCAAGGCCAAAGATCGCCAAGTACGGATCATATTCACTGAGGACATCCAATCCTACTTTTTGATTTTATGATTTTACTTATAAAATTGTAAACATCGGATGTAAACAATAACGTAACAAATTATTTTGAATCACGCAACCTCTCTTAAGATCGTTTCGTTGGGTGAAATAACAAGGTCCAAACATTGGCAGATGAATAAACCGTAAGACAATAATTAATTACATTAATTACATAAATACATTATGATTGTTGACAGTCTCTTTGTTTGACATGTAGGTATTTATTTAGAGTTGTTGAAAGCTTTCGAATATTAGCGACTCACAAAATCATTTCAAAATGGTTCAAGTATTTGGAGACAATAGGGTTTCTTTTTTAGTAACAACGCGTACAATCATCGTACTGCACAAATAATGAATACATTATTTTTTGTTTTAAATGATTAGCATATGATCTCCTCCTCAAATTCATCATTCTTGTGCACAGTAAAATAGTCGACCATCGAGAGTTTAGAGAATCCGTGAAAAGCTGGAGCTGCGTAGGTATCGGTCAAAGTCATTGTCGTCATTTTCCGAACCAAGGAATCCATTTAGAAAGCTTCGTTTCTTCAAAATCCGGGAAAAGTGCTGAGCTCGCATATTTCTTTCATATGGACTTGGTAGTTCCGATCGCAAAATCCGGGAAAAGCTGGCAGGTGCAGATCGTAAAATTCGCGAAAAAGATGGGTTACCAGATCCGGATCGTTTGAAAATTCTTGAATACGGGTCACGTTTCAAGATGCGTGAAAAGGATCCACGCAAAATCCGGGAAAATGTGTTGGGTGGATGAGACCGGAGAATTCGGGAAAAGTGTGCCAATCCACGCTTATCAGGTTCTTCAAACTCTTCTTCATTGTCATCCTCTTCATTTTCATTTGATCTTAGAATACGTGAGAATCCGGCAGGATGTCCTCGAAGGATCCGTTCATAATCTTGATTTTCATTGAGTTCATTGTCTTCATGAACATCCTCTGCCAAGGTCCCTTTAACGCCAAAATTAGCTAAAAGAAGCACCAAGATTCCTGAAAAAAATGACGAATTTTCATATGTTTTTTTCAACTTTAATCTTTACGTACCAACTCCATGGATATAAGATCTCATAGTGTGCTTATCACACAAAATTAGGATTTTCAACCTAAAATTAAGAGGTAAGTCTCAATTTTTATCAAGAGGAGTACTTGAAATTAGTAGTTGAGTGATTTACCTTCTATAAGTCTGTTTTTGGCCGGTGTTGGTAGAGTAGTAGTCGCTTTCAACCTCACTATCCGTGGGTTGACTAGGCGACCTCTACGTACGGACTCATCTCTTTTATAGAGCATTCGGAGCCTCCGAAGCCTCCGAAGCCTCGTGAGCGGCTTGGCAAGAAGCGGCTCTACCTTTTGCTTTTGCAACCTCTATCTGGCTCTAAACCACATTGCTTGAAAAATAGATTACGCTTCCCTCTTCATTTTAGGTACTGTGACGTATAAAGCACTCGTTACAGAATACAGTACCTATCACATACGTAAATGTAATGATGTGTATGAAAAGTTGATGATGCATAAATGCGCTAATCTTGTAAGCAATGTTCTAAAATTTCGTAACTCAAAATTCCCAATTTTGCTTGCTTGCTTTGTTTTGATCCTATTGGCTGACGCAATTGGCGTAAGAGCGCGCGTATTTTCCATTTGCTTATCTAGCTGAGTCGCTGAGTCAGTAAGCAAAACTGCCTATTATTTAGATAGCTGAGCTGACCAGTATTACATACAGTGCATATAGCAACAAAAAAGTGGATTTGTGATTTGTGAATATTGAATTTCCAATCAAATGTAATTTGACGACACAAACTTGACAAGTATTTTGGGATAGCTTGTATACAGTGCTTACTGGGCACTTGAATGTCTCGGTTAGATATAGAGAGTCAAGGGACTGAAACATGGCAATGGTGAATCTTAGCAACTCTGAACTCTGCAATTAAATCAAATTCGACCATTCCTTTGGTGTCAGAGACAACGGAAAGTTTCTGAATACTTTTGTGGAATGTTCTTCAGGCAGAACTCTGACACTTTGAACAGCGGTATAAAGTGAGACTTGCGTGCGTCACTCACTTTACATCTCGTATTACTAGAAAATCATTTATTGACTATCGTCAAGTCTTTTGTACTCAGACACTCCACATAGAAGTCTGGATGTTGCATGTCATGGCAGACACTCATTTCGTTACGAAAGATGTAGCATCAGTAAAAAAAAGTATCAAATTCAAAAGATCAACTCTTTTGCTGCTACCCTAAAAATTGCCTGAAGTTAAACTGCAAAAGGGGAGAGAATATGACATCCCAAAATGATTTCTAGCCTCCTTGCTCCACTTTTTTTGTGTCTTGGCATTTCAACTTTTTAGTCCACTTCTCCACTTCAATTCAAAGCACAGGAGGAAGATGAAACTTTTATTCATGATTTTTTTTTCAAAAAAGAAGATCAAACTCAAATCTGGCCTTATTTATAAGCATTCGGAGTCGTAGTAGTCACATCAAGATATGCATTTCAAATGTGATCATCGTCATGCATGATGAGACCTTCAAAAATGAATATTTTTGTGCTTTGACTCTGTCCACATTCCACAAAAGTATGAGTAGATGCTTTCAGTTGTCGCGAGTGCGCCAACGGAATGGAATTTGATTTAATTATCTTACAATCTTTTAGGTAACTATATCGTTGCCAATGTCAATGCACCTCATAAAAATCCACAGTGTTCGAAAATCGCTTTAAAAGTCTCATTTCTAAGTACATATTGCAAACCAACATTGGAGTCCATACTTTTAAAAATTCAATTTTAGACTTTTCGAAAAGTCCCTGAATAATTTGCTCGAGTAGAGCATTGCAAAAAATTTTGAATAGCGGTTAAAAGAAGGTAACTTTTCTTATGTGTATATCATAAAGTTTTTTTAGGATGCCATCCAAATCCAGCACACATTTTTGATGAGGAAGATAGAATTACTGGCTGCCACTTTAAAAAAATCTTGAATTCCCTGCGGTGTGAAGATGAGTGTATGATCTAAATATGACACGTGAGATGACGAAGGGAAGGAAAAAGGAAAAGAAGTGCTATCCACTACTTCTCTACTCAGCAGCCATAAGACGTGCGAGATTTTACCCCAAAAACGCCAAGAACTCCCACTACTATAGTGCACCCACAAGGTGGATAATTTGAACCGAAAATATTTAGGACAAAACGAAAATTGTAATGAAGTTAATGCGCTCCACAGAGTTTTATTCAACTCTCACTCATTGTTCGTCAAATCTTTAAAACTTCACCTCAGAGCTGATTGAACTACATTTAGTCTTCTTTTTCATTCTTTTGACAATAATTTAAAAAGAGACTTAGTGACGTACTTTTACTTTACTTAGAGGTGTTCTCCGCCCCTTTTTAAAAAAGTTGGTGGTGTTGGTGCTTTTTAGGTACGCCGCGAGAGACTTTCAAATGTCGCGCAATGAGAGATCGAGTTTATAAATATGGAAAGAGTATTACTAACGTAGGAAGGTAACTGAAAAAGAGTCTTCCACCTTTGTAGCAACAGCTTTCCAACTGTCCCGTCGTAGTAAAAGCAGTCAAAAAGTTGGAATTTATGCGACTGCTTTCGTTTCAACTTTGGAGTCATCAAATGGCAGTTGATGAGAACGGATCTTCTCATGCAACAACATGCCTAAAGATAAATATGTGGGTCCTGACCCCGACCCCTCGGAGTATCTTTATGTCTCCTTAACACTAAAAGCCGAATCGGCTTCTAAAGCCTATGATGCCAAAAAGGCTTGTTGGGTACCCTGTGCCAAGGATGGATTCGTGCAGGGCGAGATCCGTGCGGCTAAAGGAGACCAAATCACCGTCTTTGCCGCAAACAAGGTTAGCGAAAGTTGGAAAGTCAAGTAATGGACCTCAGTGTCTCTTAGTTTTCAATTTTATCTTTAGGAACAAACCTTGAAAAAGGACCAAGTCCTCCAAGTCAATCCTCCTAAATTCGACAAGATTGAAGACATGTCTAACCTTACTTACTTGAATGATGCTACTGTTCTGTGGAACCTAAAGGACAGATACTATCACAAACTAATCTACGTAAGTTGAATGCATCCAAACAAAGTTGTCAACGTTATATCATATCCCAAGAAGAAGCTGGAAGATGTATTTATAGATTAGCTCGGATTGGTACATTGTCGACCCGTTTCCTTGTTCACACTAAAGGAGATGGGTTCAATTTACCATCCTGAGTTAATTTCTAGACTGCAACGCCATAGATTTACTTTGGATACATATTTTGTTTATGTTGACACTAATGATAATAATGTGATTCATGTCATATTTTAGACGTATTCTGGTCTCTTTTGTGTGGCCATCAATCCTTATAAGCGATACCCGATTTACACGCCGAGAGTCATCAACTTGTATCGTGGTAAAAGACGTACTGAGGTGCCGCCTCATGTATTTGCTGTATCGGATGGAGCTTATTCTGACATGTTGAACAGTAAGATGACTTTTAATATCTCCAGACATTTTTGTTCATATATTTTTTTAGACAGGGAAAATCAGTCGATGTTGATTACGGGCGAGTCGGGAGCGGGTAAAACGGAGAACACAAAGAAGGTCATCTCATATTTTGCCACTGTTGGTTGTAATGATTACAAGAATGGTTCGGGCACCAAAGGAGGCGGCGCCAAAAAGGCCGGCTTGGAAGAACAAGTAATACAAACTAATCCTGTTCTGGAAAGTTTTGGTAACGCCAAGACTGTGCGCAATGACAACTCTTCTCGTTTTGTAAGTTTTTTCGTAGAACTAAGGAAAAATGTATCGAATTTTCATATAATTTTTTAATATTGATTTGCAGGGAAAATTCATCCGAATACATTTTATGTCTAGTGGAAAATTGGCCGGTGCTGACATCGAAGTTTGTAAGTATACGAGGATAAAAAGCTAAATTGATGAAAGTTTACCTTTCAAAATCATCTTTTTTATAGACTTGCTTGAAAAGGCTCGAGTAGTGTTTCAACAGCCCGGGGAGAGATCTTACCACATTTTCTACCAGTTGATGGCAGGAGCCAACCCAGGACTTAAGGGTAAGAGACATTTTTATTTGTCCTGCATCCCAAGGGATACATTCATTCATTCCATTCATTCATTCTTCTTTTTAAAAAGAAGAATACTTTGCAGAAGACTCCAAGCAACAGTTCCTTTAGTATTATACAATTACGTATTACGGGTATTACGTCAATTTTGATAAAGCAGAGTACAATCAATCAAAGTACGAAGACAGGGCATTCAGATATGAAGTATTGTAGCTATTATACGATCCCTACTTTCTTTCATACATGTAGTACTATCATGATTCATCAATGTTTTATCATTTACGTTATGTTTTTCTTCTGTACCTTTCAGATGAATTAAGGTTGACTAATAATTGGGATGACTTTCCAAATCAATCTATGGGACTAACTGAAATCGATGGTATGAATGAAAAGGATGAAATGGAATTAACAGATGTAAGTTGACTAATCAAGTTGTTTTTCAAAAGTGATGAATTTCATGAATTTAGAATTGTATGGATGTCTTGGGGTTCGCACCCGAGGAAAAGCAGAATATCTATCAAGTAGTAGCTGCAGTAATGCATCTAGGCACCATGAAGTTCAAACAGAGGGGGCGAGAAGAGCAAGCTGAAGCTGATGGCACCAAGGTGATTTTTCAGATCTTATGACGTGTGTCAATATCCTCTTACACTATTATACTTCATGTGGGAAAAACCAGATGGGAAAGCTACTCAAACTCGGATACTTTTTTGATACTGTATTTTCAGGAAGGTGATAATGTGGCCAAATTGCTCAGCATTGATTCGAGCGATTTATACCGGAATTTGCTCAAGCCCAAAATTAAGGTTGGAAACGAATTTGTGACCCAAGGTCGAACCAAAGACCAAGTTTGCTTCTCCGTCGGTGGCCTTTGTAAAGCCATGTATGACAAATTGTTCAAATGGTTGGTGAATAGATGTAATCGGACCCTCTCAACCAAAGTCAAAAAGGCCTTTTTCATCGGAGTTTTGGATATTGCCGGCTTCGAAATTTTTGAATTCAACAGTTTCGAACAACTTTGTATCAATTTCACCAATGAGAAATTGCAACAATTTTTCAATCATCATATGTTTGTTTTGGAGCAAGAAGAATATCAACGAGAGGGTATCGCGTGGACCTTTATCGATTTTGGCCTAGATTTGCAGGCATGCATTGATCTCATTGAGAAGCCACTTGGAGTTTTTTCCATCCTTGAGGAAGAGTCTATGTTCCCCAAAGCATCGGATAAAACTTTTGAAGAAAAATTGAATACAAATCATATGGGAAAAACTGCCAATTTTGTCAGGCCCAAGGGAGGAAAAGGAGCCAAAGAGGCTCATTTTGCAGTAGTTCACTATGCTGGTAAAAAATCATGGTTTTTTTTTCAAAGGTTAAAAATGTCCTAAAAATGTTTCATATTTTTAGGTACCGTTCCTTACAACGTGACTGGTTGGCTAGAAAAGAACAAAGACCCTGTCAATGATTCCGTGGTTGAACAATTTCGTAAAGGTGCCAACAGATTAATGATTGAATTGTTTGAAGACACCGAAGCGGAATTAGGCAGCTCAAAAGCCAAAAGAGCCAAGGGATCAACCTTTCAAACCGTTTCTGCGCTCTATAGAGAGCAAGTAGGAAATCTGATGGAAACATTGAACAAAACTTCGCCCCATTTTATTCGATGCATTATTCCCAACGAAGACAAACAGGCGGGTAAGTTTTGAAGTTATAAACTGCAATTTTCCAGCGGAGACCATGCCATGATGATGAACTTTGATTGTTGTTGCCGTTATTTCTCAGGCGTCATTGATTCAAAACTGGTGATGCATCAATTGACATGCAACGGCGTACTGGAAGGCATTCGGATTTGTCGAAAAGGCTTTCCAAATCGGATGCAATATAAGGAATTCAGGCAAAGGTACCTACCATAATAATTTCCCCATTAGCACAGTGTTTGAAAGTCGGAAAAAATGTCTCATTTGAATTTTCCCGCCCAAAATAATATCTGTTTTCATTTTATCATTTTTCAAATATTTGGATTTCGTACTAAAAAAGGCCAAAAATTCATATCAAGCTTGCTTCGCTCGTGGTGGTGTTGTAAATTGAGACTAATTGAAATATTTTCAAACAATGTGATGTAACAATATATCGTTATCCGATTGATACACTTAGCTACTTATGTTGTCCGTTGGTAGTCCGGTACTTGACAGAAATGGTAATATTAATGAAAGTCTAACGTCAAATACATTCCAGGTATATAGTACTGGCTTCATCTGCCATGATGGCTGCACCCGATGCAAAGACCGCGGCGGCCATTTGTTTCGACACCATCAACTTGGAAGAAGATCGATACAGGTTGGGGCACACCAAGCTCTTCTTTCGCACTGGTGTTGTAGCTTACTTGGAAGAGTTGCGAGAGGAAAAAATTCAGTTCATGATGCGATCTGTCCAGGCACAATGTCGTACATACTTGGCCAAAAAGAGATTCAAGAAAATGGTGGATCAAAGGTCAGACTAATTAATTGGTTAATGAAGTAATTAATGCACAAGGATTTTCTTTCATAAAGGAATGGGATTGTCGTACTTCAACGTTTCATTCGTTTATTTTTGAACATGCGACTCTGGCTCTGGTGGAAGTTATGGTCCTATTTGAGGCCTTTGCTGTCTGTAGGCGTGGATGAAGACCGTATCAAAGTACTGCAAATAATATATTTTTGACATTTTTGATGATTTTCAAACAAGTGAATTTTGTATATTTGAAGGAATTAGAGAAACGGATTGAGAGTCAAAAAAATCAAATGAAGGAGGAAGAAAAGAAGTTGGTGCATTTTGAGCAGGAATTAGATCGTGCCTTATGTGAGAAACAAAAATTACAAATGGAAATGGAGGAGCAGCGAGCGGCCATGGAAGAAGCTGAAGCGAGAGAAGGAAAATTGAAGAATGCGGCAAAGCAGCGCGAAGAAGAATTGAAGGTAATTCAAGCCGTCCACAATCCGACCTTACATTTGTAGAAATGTAAATGTTACAAATTCAATTGAGCACACGTCAAGCCAAATGTTGCCAACTTTACGTTTCAAGTACTTGTATGTAAACCACACAAGTACCTTTTTAACCAAAGCCTAACGAGTGAGGAATCGGAATTGGTGAATTTTGAATACGTTTCCTTTTTGTGAAAGCAAATGGTTAACCAAATCGAGTCTTCCCTTTTAGTCTTGTGGATAATGAACAGGATGAATACCACATCCTAACCTTAGAATAATTTGGGATTATGTCTACGTAGTAACTACGTCTGCAATTCTTACATGATAAAAATACGTACTCAATGTGTTAGAGATAATTTTTTGTATATATTGCCGCTTAGGTCTTCAGGAAACGTGTTTTGCTGTCTAATAAGTGTAACAACGAATCCAATCAGTAAGCAGTGCATTGTATTACGTATTAGTAAGGAAAAACGATTTTATTTCTCACTCTGTAAAACTCATGACTACTCAGGGAAGAAAACGAAAGAATTTTAGTCCTTCAGCGGCTAAAAGCTCAAATTGTAAAAAAGAATGGAAGTGTCAGGAATAATGATGGGGAATTCCGAAGAGACTCCTACTTTTACTCTAGTGAATGAAACAGAGCCTGAAATGAAAGTAACAATAGAAGAACAGAGTGTGGTAGCCGTGTGTAGCATGATGAAAAGATCTCACAGCGATATTCATATGGAAAGGAGAATCCATCAAGTATGTTGTAGATAAGTCTGCTTACCGTATAAGTAATCCCTCTACTACGTTCCTACCTAAATGTCCTAAATGGATTATGAAGATGGGTTTCATTCGTGAATCATGATTGAACTTATCGATTGACTAAATCGACTGTTGATTAAAAACCCTTTTTTTCTGGAACTGCATCTGAAGGATTTGTAGCATCTAAGTTGGCAACGAACATCAATTGACCAAGTCAATCTATAATTTGGCCTTTGTGGTCACTCCGGATTATACTGTACTGATGGTTTAAGTAAATCCGAATATTTTACAGGAAACCGAGGAAAGATTACGTCAAGAAGAAGAAGCTAAAAATGCAGTGGAACAAGCTAAGAAAAAGGCCGAAGCTGAGATCAAATTGGTTAAGCAAGAAATTCGGGATTTGGAGGAGGCGTTAGCCAAAAGTGAACAATCTTGGAAAGATAAAGAGCATCAAATTCAACTGATGCAGGATGAGCTGGACAATCAAGACCACATCATTGCCAGGCTCAACAAAGAAAAGAGACAATTGCAGGAAACTGAGCAAAAAACAGCTGAAGATTTACAAATTGCCGAGGATAAAAATTCACATTTGACCAAAATGAAAGCCAAGTTGGAATCCACTTTGGATGAAATTGAAGATTCTTTGGAACGCGAAAAGAAAGCGCGAATTGAACAGGAAAGAGCCAAACGTAAAGTTGAAGCTGAGGTGAAGTCAATGCAAGTTGCTATTGATGCCATCGAGCGATCAAAAAAGGAATTGGAAGCCAATGCGACGAGAAAAGATAAAGAAATTGCTGCACTCAGTGACAAATTGGATGCTGAACAAAGTAATCTTATTAAAGCTCAAAAGCAAATCAAGGAGTGTGGGGCTCGTATCAATGATTTGGAAGAAGAACTGGAAGCGGAAAGAACCTTTCGATTACGAGCTGAACAAGTCCGGGCGGATTCTGCACGCGAGTTACAAGAATTACAACAAAGACTCGAAGAGGCCGGGGGAGTTACAGCAGCTCAAATGGAGATCAACAAAAAACGCGAGGCCGACTTATTAAAACTAAAAAAAGAAGCTGAACAATCCGCCATTCATCGGGAAGCAGCTTTAGCATCGATGCGGAAAAAGCATAACGAAGCCGTGACGGAATTGGAGCAACAAATAGAAGCCGCAAATCATGCGCGTCAAAGGTTGCGTGACTATTTTACTTTTCTTTCCGTTAATAACAATTTATGGAAAATCAATCAACGAACTAATCACACGTAAAATTGACTTTGAAAATTGAAATGATGTAATGTCCTAATGCTTCCAGACAACTGCAATAGAACATAACGGCTAACGTTGCATTTTGTCGTCTGAAAATGATGATGATTAATAATGATGCATTCTAACAAATTGCTTGATAACAAATAGCAATTTGCTTCAGCCACATCATAATTTTTATTGCCCGCATGAATTTCAGGTTGGAACGCGAAAAGGGAAGTTTGGCTAATGAGTTGACCAACAGTAAAACTGAGTCGGACAAATTGAAAATGGAAAAAGCAGTTTTGGAACGAGACTCAAAAAATGCCCATTATAAACTGAATGAAGTCCAATTAAGACTTGATGAGGCCTCACGCAATCTGTCGGATTTAGAGAGCCTTCGGAACAAGCTAGTTGGAGAAAATGGAGAATTGGAGCGAAAGATGGATGAAGCGTTTTCTCAGGTCTCACAACTCAATAAAATCAAGGTAGTAATGTCACTCATTATGTCAGGTATGTTAATGACAGTTTTGGTGATCCTAGGTAAGCTTAGAGACTCAACTTGCCGATTCCCAAAGGAATGCCGAAGACGAGGCACGGGAGAGACTTCAATTACTGTCTAGATTCCGTAATTTGGAGAGTGAACGAGAGTCCATCAGGCAGCACTTGGAAGAAGCTCTAGAGGAAAAGGAGGACGTCATGAGGCAGCTCTCTAGGGCCAACGGAGAGGCTGTCTTATGGAGAGCCAAGTATTAGAGTGGGACCATTATCCAAAAAGTCCTTTAAAATGGCTGCCCACGATTTTGGTGGTACCTATTGGTACCCAAAGTTGAGACAAAAAGTTTGAGAGCGCTTGCTTGCATGCTCGGCTTCCGATGGATCATCGAAGTTTTAGTACTGTGGCATAGTACTAGAATAGATGCGGTTTGGATTTTTGGGTCAAATCTGGTACT
Source organism: Oithona nana (assembly GCA_900157175.1). NCBI lineage: Eukaryota > Metazoa > Arthropoda > Copepoda > Cyclopoida > Oithonidae > Oithona > Oithona nana. Next base: position 960,340 of record LT727899.1, read on the forward strand.
TCTTGGGTACATAAACCACTGCCCATCTCTCAAAACATATGGAAAGACGGGCAGTGGTTTTTGTACCCAAAAAGTACTAGATTTTACCCAAAAATCCCAATCGCATCTATTCTAGTACTAAGCCACAGTACTAAAACTTCGATGATCCATCGCAAGCCGAGCATGCAAGCTAGCGCTCTCAACTTTTTTTCCCCAACTTTTGGTACCCATAGGTACCACCAAAATCGTGGGCAGCCAATTTTGAAGACTTTTTGGAAATGGTCCCACTCTACCAAGTATAGATCCTAAATCAAAGATTGACCTCAATTGTTCTTGACCACCCAACATTTTTCTTTAGGTACGAAACTGAATCCGCGGGCAAAATCGAAGAGTTGGAACACGCCAAAATGAAATTACAAGCGAGATTGGCCGAAGCGGAAGACACTATTGAAGGTACATACAGGGTGTTCCAACAAGTTTTAGATGGTAAACTATTAATAAAAATCTCCAATCCCTGCGAAATCAGAATTTTCCAATTGTTTGTCAAAATGATTCGTCAAATTGAAGAGGAGTTACATTGCTTAGCTAGGAATGCATCTAGATAGAATGTAAACACACTTTCGCGAATTTTTTCGCCTCTCGTGACATTTTGAGATTTTTTTGCTAAACTACTGTACAAAACTTGTTGGGTCGCTTTTTTTTGGTAAGTCCAGAAAATACAATGTGATATTTCTTGAAAGGCCTCAATAACCGGTGCAGTACCCTGGAAAAAGTCAAACAAAGACTGAGCGGAGAAATTGAAGACTTGCAGCTACAAGTAGATGCATCCAACCAGATGGCCATCTCACTAGAAAAGAAGACCAAAAACTTTGACAAGGTAGTAGCCGAGTGGAAAGCTAAAGTGGAGGAATTGACACGACAATTGGACGAAAGTCAAAGAGAAAACCGGTAAGATAAGACATAAGTGGAAGAAAGTTGAAAGTCTGCTCCTCCTCGTTATTTTCACTCCTCCATTCACAGTGTTTGAAAATTTGCTAAAAATGTCTGATTTGAATTTTCACGTCTAAAGCTATAATGAAATCTGGTTGTACAAGTACATATCACTGATTCTTGAAAAGTTTTCCGCGCCTTAAATTGTATCCTAGGCTCAAAAATGAGACTGATTTTCAAACACTGTATCCATTCATCAATTATTTGTCATTGTCACCTTCTTACTTCCGTTTATTTTTAGGGAGAATGCAGCCGAGGTCTTTCGCCTTCGAGGTCAATTAGAGGACTCCAAGGATCAATTAGACGGCGTCAAAAGGGAGAACAAGAACTTGGGCTTGGAAGTTAAGGATCTGCTAGATCAAATAGGCGAAGGCGGGCGATCTTTGCATGAAGTGGAAAGGCAAAAGCGGAGATTAGAGTGCGAAAAAGAAGAGTTGGCTAATGCTCTAGATGAGGCCGAGTCAGCTTTAGAGGCCGAAGAAAATCGAGTCATACGATCTGAAATTGAATTAGCTACCCTCAAGTATTAATTTTCAAGATTATTTTTGATAAGTTTACATCAATTGCTATTCTTATTTAGACAAGAAATCGATAAGAGAGTGCGAGAAAAATGCGAGGATTTTGAAGCTAGCAAGAAAAACCAACTGCGATTGATTGAATCCTTGCAGGCATCACTCGAGGCAGAATCAAGGAGTAAAGCAGAACTGATTCGGACAAAAAAGAAGTTAGAAACGGATATTCAAGAACTTGAAAATGCTTTGGATCATGAAAGCCGGGTAAATGAGAATGGTTTTTTTTTTTTTTGCCTCTTCTGTTGGATGTAGAAATAAATATAATTTTTAATTAGGTAAATGCTGATGCCATGGCCAACTGTCGTCGGCAAATGAGTGAAATGAGGGACTTGAGGCAAACTCTGGAGGATCTGAGACAGGAAATGGAGGCCCTTCGAGAATCCTCAGCCAGGGCGGAAAGAAAAGCTGCTATTTCTGCTAACGAGACAGAAGAAGCCAGAACTTTGTTGGAAATGGCAGAAAAGCAAAAAAGACAACTGGAGCATGAGTTGAATCATATGCGAGACTCTTTGAACGAAACTGTTGCACAAGTAGGAATACCTTTATTTCAACAGTGCTTTAAAAAAAGCTATCTTTTTGTCTTTTTGTCAGATCAATGGTTTGGCCACATCCAAACGAGTTTTGGAATCGGAGCTGACTGCCAATCGAGCGGAAATCGACGAAATGTCCTTTGCTATGCGTCATGCTGAAGAAAAGGCCAAAAGTTCAGCCTTAGATGCTATTCGTTTGGCCGAAGAATTGCGTTCCCTACAGGAACGAAGTGAGCGTGAGGAAACTGAAAAGAGATCCTTGGAGAATCTGATCAAAGAACTTCAAATTCGACTAGAAGAGTCCGAACTCAACACGAATCGTCTGGCCAAAAAAGCTATAGAAAAACTAGAGGCGCAAGTCTTGAATTTACACGTGGAGTTGGATCAAGAACAGAATTTCAAGTCGGATTTGAGTAAGAATTTGCGCAAAGCAGAACGAAGGTTTCGCGAGTGTGAATTTCAATTGGAAGAAGAACGAAAGTCAGCTGCCAGACTACAAGTAAGTACAAAAAAACTTTTTTGCAGATATAGTACAGCAGTAGATGATGCATACATCAAGAAGTGTCTAAAACCATGGTTTTGCATTTGCTACACAAACCTCATTTTAAAACCTGCATAAACAGAAATGAAATTGTTCAACTGCAGTTTTCCTTATTTCACGAGGAGGACATTTTCAACTGTACTACAAACTAATTAGAATTGTCTTCTCCCTTATTATACACGCCAGGAACTAAACGAAAGTCTACATGAAAAGTTACGAAGTTTCAAGACCCAAGTGGAAGACGCGGAGGAGATCGCCGCTTTGAACTTGGCCAAGTTTAGGAAAGCCCAAGGGGAAGCAGAAGAAGCCGAAAAAAGAGCAAACTTAGCTGAACAGGCAATGGGCAAGTTGAGGGCAAGGAGTGTCATGAGGAGCGAAACTCCAGTAATTCTTGAACTTTATAATATATTTAAAACAATTTCATACCTTTTTTATCTTTCAGTATTAAAAGAAGAAAACTGGTTGGTTTTTATTCCATAAATTACAAGGATGTAAAGTGGTGAAGAAAAATCAGCTCAACTTTTTTAAAAGAATTGCAAAAGGAAGAACTTGACCTCATTTTTCTTCTCCAGTAAACTGATAACAATTTATTATTATTGCAAGGACAAAATGTAACATTTGTGACCCATTTTTGATTGATTATTACACAGACCAGCATCTCATAAATAATACGTAAAATAAAGCATGCATCAATATATCGCATAAAACAAATAATCAAATCATCATGCAAATATGAAAGAACAATGCCCTCCTCAAAAATCATTGAGCTGGAGAGAAGAGGCGACTGGTTAGTACGAATACCGACGAATATTACGGTATTTACGACGACCACCCTCGTTTTCTAAGGGTTTGTAGTACACGGGCGATTCGGTGGGGATGGGAACATCAGCTTTAGCCGTACGGGGATGGTATACGGGTGGTAGTGGTGGAGGTGGACCATATGAGGGTGGAGCAGCATAACTGGGCTTGGGCTTGGGTTTGGGCTTGGTACACCACCTTAGTGTCACTGGTTTCTTGACAAAACGAGGCGAAGCAAGTCTCAAGTGACAAACTTCTTTGGGAATATCTTTACAAACAGTTTGTGATTCTAAGTGGGGAACTAAGTTCGTGACTAGTCTGCAGTGTGTGGATGGCTGCAAATCACAAGCTTCCTCGGGTTTGACTGAAAAGAAGAAGAAGGAAAACATATCACTGAATCATCTGCCTTCTAAGGAAAAGAAGCTTTCAAAGTTAAACATAAAGTTAGTTTCCCACCGCGAGGTCTAGTCATATTTCCTAAGAGATAAGAGACTTTAGACTTTATGAAATACACCACTGTGCAATGTTTGAAAGTCACCCAAAAAATGCAAACATTGTAACCAAATTCTTGTGCGAATTTTTGTTATGAAAATTCAAAAACTTAGTCTTCAACAAGAATAAGCCTTTTTTGTACTATTTCTTAACATTGTGAAATGAAATGAGCTCTGGGCACTTTTTAGTTATGACTAAATATGACCCATTTAATATGAATGTTGAATTTCCTTTCACAAAAATATGGTTGCTGCACTAAAGTATGACATCTAAAAACGTATTTCCAACAGAATGACAAACTCAGAGTGTATTTTACCGATAGTTGAAGTTAGCGTCTTGTCATGACATTCCTCAGGTCCTTCAACCACCTCACAGTAATCTGGTGCACAAATCTTCCTAGGCTCTTTTTGGCACCATGTTTGAGGCTTCAAATTGGCACCTTCAGGCGCACCTCTAGAAGCTGCATACGTCGTATTACAGACGGATTCGAACCAGGTTTTGCACACTACTTTGGGTTCTTTGGGTGGAGCTCCATATTCGGCCTGACTTGGCTCCTCGCATTTTTTGACCAAAGGTCGCATGCATGACTTTAAAGTGTAGTTGTATCCCACTTCTTTGAAGGTAATTTTACAGGCTTTCCAAAAGTTTTCTTCGCATACTTGTTCTTGGTTGGGTCTGAACTCAGTCACATAAGTGTCATGACAAGCTGTGACATTTTGATGCCAACATTCTTTCACCGGTTGTTTTTCCATTTTCTCAACGTATTTGGTTTTGGTAATGCACATGCTACCATCGGGTTGTTCTACAGCTTCGCTAAAATCGATGATTCCATTAGGCTCCTCTTGAATGACTTCATTGTCTGGGGACAGTCTGGCGGGAATTTGCGACACATCCGCTTTGGAAGTTTTTAGTACCAAGAAGAAAAGGAATGCCGAGTAGCCCTTCAAAGAAAAATTAAACATTTGATGTCTTTATTGAGAATCGTCGTATGTAGTATTTTTCGTCCAGTAATGGATGGAAAGATTTGACCTTGTTGGACTTTTTCCAAGTCATTTTTCATTCATTTTCACAGCGATGCGATGGACAAAGAATTGAAGGGATCTGTTTCATTTCAATACTCTCACGATTTTCAGCCAAAAACTTTTCAAAAGACGCGAAAAATCTAAGAATTATTCGGGAGGTTATCAATCCTGAACACTGTGTGAAATTCACCCGAAAAGCCCGAAAAGTCTCATTTTATAGAATTGCAAGCGAAACGACCTATGAATATTTCCAAGTTTACCGGACAATGCATAATTTTATTTTTGAATCCGATCAAAATGTGTTGATCAAAATAGAGTAAATTAGTGGTTGTATCTCTCGTGGTTTTTATCTTTGTCCAATTAATGACTTTTCGCTTCATCACTTTTCGACCGACCAAAAAAATAGATCAGGAAACTACTTCATAAAACTTATATGGAAAAGAGACACTTACGATGATAATTCTGCTTCTCGTTCCCATGACTAATGAACGTTTTGCCTCTTTTTTGCTGATACTTTACTTTGGCGCTGTAATTCGATGAATTTCGATGTGTTTACGCGACGCCTTGATGGTGCCAAATGAAGTGTTTTCCAGGCCGAGTTTTGATCTTGATTCAATGTCGTTGATCGCAGAAAAACAGCGCTCGCTATCGCCACTACTAAAGTCGATTCGGTGGCAAGTTCAGTAGCCGCTGATGATGATGACGACAAAAAAGAGACAATCTTCCGCATTAGTAGCGTTAGCTTGGCAGAACCATCATCAATAATTCGCTGCTGATCATGGTGGTCCCGCCTGGTTATGGCTGATCCTCATCGCCCTCAAAAATGCTGAAATGCAGAAATTCGGCACAATAATCGTCGCACTTGTCAAGAGACAGCTTCTTTTTTTGTCACTCATCATTCATGCAATTTTTCTGTAGTTCTGTAGACATAACGTTAGAATATTGCAGCAAATAATAGTGGACATCACAATTTGACAATTTGGTGATTCAATTTTAGCTTTGCTGATCCCTCATATATCATCGTTCATTTGAATAGTAGCAAAAAATGTTTGCCTAATTTTAGAATCGTGAAGATTTTAAAGTGAATGGATTAGTTTAACAATAAGGAACAATGATTGATTGTGAAATGGAAAAGTTTCGTTCTTTAGAAAAGGGACTCAGAAAGTTACTTACGTTAGGTGTCGCTTATGTAACTCTGCAAACTATTTGATAGTTTGTTCAAAACTTGCAGGATATATTTTTTTACGAATAGAAATCCTCTTGCTTTGATCTATTGGTTTGATTTTGATTGCTAAGTCAATTCTAACTAAAAGAATATAATGTAATGTAAATATCTAGGATTGTTCACCTTTGAAAATAATCGTCTCAAAAGAACTTTGTTAGAAATGGATCTAAACTTATTTTGATGACAATGTTATAGGTTATTCGCTGACGAGCATGTAATTCTCTTTGACGTAGATATATCCAGCCCCAGCTTACTCTTTGACTAGTAAGGGGCAATTTACTTAATGTTAGGGATTGAACCTGTTCCATCTTACTTAGACTATCGAGTTACTTTGGTTTGTTTTGTAATGCTAAGTCTGTTCTAATAGTAAAGTAAATCTGCAGAATTGTGCATTAGGTAGAACTTATTTTTTTCAAGATTGCTACTGTCAGTTTCTTGCTGAACCCGAAGGCGTCGCAATCATCAGGCACAGGCAACTCTATTCAAAACAACTACATATCTTCGTTTCAAACCAATAATCTTCTATTCCGAATGATCATGCTCAATACATCCCGATATACCGATCATCTTCTATTCAATCCTTTATTTCTCAATTCAATCTGATTTTCAACTTTCAAACCATTCAAACATATTCAGTTTTACAACATTGAGAGTGAGATGTTGTTTATCTTTAGAAAAGAGGGATGCCTCGGATGCCTTTATTTTCAGTATAAAATGTACGAGTACATACAATCATCGGCATCGTCATCATGGGCTTACCCTAATTGTTGAAAACTTTCCAACAATTCAGAGTGAGGTGGAGAATGCAATGCCGAAAAAATGATAAGAACGTTTTATGGCCTATGGGAGGCTTACCTAAGACAAAGCCGGAAAAATGAGACTTGAAGAGCCCTTATCACCAAACGCGACCAATCATTAGAATTCTTTTGCAACTTAGCGTTGCTAGTGACTGTAACTGGAAATGCACAAAGTAGAGATAGTGCCTGCTAAAAAGCTGCAAACTTTTTGCAAAAATCGCTCATTGTCATTCATTAGACAATAGGATCTAATTATGCGACTTTTCTGCGCTAAGTAGGAAGCAATTATTGTCACTTGGTACTCTAGGATTTCCTAGGAAAGATAATAAGGGCAACAAGACTGAGAACTATTTGTCTTATAAATGAGGGCAATTAGTAGCCGCTTACATCCATATGATTTCCTCCACTAACTTTACTGGACGCCATTTTTTTTTTCGTTGTTTAGTGTCCAATTAGCTAAAATTCGCGCTAATGACCTTGTAATCACCTTACATACTAGTCATCGCTCTTAATTCTATTTTGGTCATCTACACATGACGCACAGATTATGAAATCTTTTTTAACCTTAAAACATGCATCTCATCTTCACCTGTTGGAGAAAATATGGTGATGATGACCATCATTGATTCTAAAAAAACAGTTATCATCTTCATTCAGGCCTTTTCTGTCTGGAGCACCTTGCTTGAAAATAACCAAAACTGTCTCGTTCGAATCACTTCGTTTGTATCGCTAATTTTACAATACGCTCGCAATGTTGTGAAACTGAGACTTTTTGAGTGATTTTCGAACACTGTGCAGAATTTTAACTTTAGGTCCTAAAACTAAATAAAGTAAATCATAAGGTCAATCATCGTCATCAAGAATGAATTTGAGAATTTTTTGTACTGCATGAGAAAAATTGTGAAGCGTCCATGAAAATCCGAGATGATTGCTTAATTCTATCAAGCTTTGATCCACTATTTAGACCGTGTAAAATGTCATAAAATGCTTGAAATTGTCTGAAGTCCAGGTGATGAAGATAAATGGAACTCTTTTTCCTCAAAGTCAAAGCACCACCAATACTGATGGTATTTTTAATGATCAAGAAATAGTGTAATTTTCACGAGATGATGAATGGAATATTTTGAACGCACGTGAATTTTGGCACAATTGGTCCTTATTTTGCGGTCTTGTTGTTTCAAAAATATGGCCAAGTAAAAAAAAAGGAGTAATTAATGCTTGATCCTGCGAGTATGCTTCTTTCCTAGTTTTGTGGTGTGAAAATGACTGCAATGATGCTTTGATGCATTTTTCATAATGCCTACTCTGCAAAGTAGCATTTGTAATTTCAGTGTTGTACTTTGCTCCAGTCGTGAAGCGTAAACAAACCAAAAATATGCTTTAGGGGTCCAAAAATGAACGACAAAAACCTTCGTAATAATAATGTGACACAAACAAGTTTGTTTGGCATCAAATTCACTTGTTTTATTTTCGTATGAAAATCATTCTAAAAATGCGAGAAAATTCAAATGAGACTTTTTTTTTCAAATTTTCAAACACTACTGGCTTACATAATTTTTTTGTGAATTTTTGAAGGAATTTATTGTCTTCCTTTTGATATCAAATCAAGTGTCTGATTTTGTTTAACAAGGTGGTTTGTGGTTTCTTTATTTCGATTGAATTTCCGTATCTTCGGTCAAGTGATCGGTTGGTTTTTTGTCTCTGAAAAAAACGGAAGCTTCTAATAATGCAGTATATACTGTTCAATTACTCGTGACATTATCTCCCCGCTCCTTAACTCTAATAGCCAGTTATTTGGTAGTGTTATCTCCTGCCTTCGGTCCTCCTTTGCAATATAAGTGATGGATGAATCTTAAATGTGCTCCATAAATAAACTTTTTGAATGATGGGAAAAGGAAAATGGGAGGGGACCTTCTTTCAGTTCTTTTTGCATCATTTCCAGACGATGCAACCTGCATTTAACATTAGACAATTTTTGTAAATGATCTAAAAGGGTAAGGTTGTAAAAAATTGCAACATAAATCAATTTTTTAACGCTCATTTTAAAAAAATTTCCTTCTTTTTGACCTTCTGGTGCAGTAATATCAATAAAAGCCTTGAACCGTCGCTGGCAATTATTCAGATCGTCATCCTCCTGTTCCAATTATAGCTTTAGCACCTTCATAATTTTGTTTGATGATGATGCACTTGAGGTCAGAAATTGACAACTTTTTGGATCAGCAACAATTTTACCGTACATCTGTAATTTTCCGATGTACTAAAGGGAAAATGATACATACATAGTACGAAGCTGAACTGTTGAACACTACGTTTAAAAATCACTCTAAAAAAGTCGCATTTTACAATCTTGCAAGCTACTGTAATTTTAGCTATTTTTGGCGCGAACATTCAAGTATTTGAAAATTTTAGGGTAGAAGAAACAGGGTAAATAATTGACAAGAAAAATCATATGAAACAATTTTGGTAGTTTTCAAAAACTGTGGTGAATGACGCTGAAGCTGAAGGCTGATTTTTCCCATGCATTCTGTGAACCAAACAATGATGATGATCACATCCATTTTGCAATGATCTTCCGGGCCAAGAAGGAGGTCAGACTTGACCCCTTCACTTGCACTTATCACCGGTGGTAAAAATGCAAAAGGAAGCAACGCAACGCTTTAAATTGCCGAAATTCTATACTTGTTTTGTCAACTAAACGCCAAAAACCTCTAATGACCTCGACTACTGTTAAATGTCGTGTACTACTCAATTGTTCCCACCCTGATTTGTCCATTCTCACGAATTCTGACATCTAGTCGAAGTCTCCTGAAGACTTTAAAAGATTTGACTTATTACGCCATGGCTAACTAAAATCTATCAAAGAATGAAGTTCACACTGGAGAAAATCAGCATCATTAAAGCCTTGACTCCTCCAATCAAAGAGGCGAAACAAATGTTTCATGGAGTAATCAATATTTATGACAAATGGATTTTAGTTTTTTGAAAAGTTCCTTGATTTTGCTGCTACTGCATGCTGTCAATGCATAATTGAAACGGTAGACAATTTTGTTGGTGTTTACTGTTCAGCTTCTCTATGTAACTGCATCATCATCAGATTAATTAACTAGATTAACAATCAATTAGTAGCGCTAATGCCCGATGCGGGTAATCAAGGGCAAATAATCTAAAGCTTCTAAAACTTTTTTTTTTCGAATTATGGAGGAGTCTATACTAACATGAATGATGATGTGTGATGTATTTTTCAAGCTTCAAAGTATTATGAAAAAAAGATCCTTTTGAGGTGGTCCCGCTTTTCTCTGCAGTTAATTTCCTGTTTGACGTTTAGTACATAAAGGTGGTAAAATGCAGAACAAAAGTTGTATTTTACGAGCGAGAAGAAGACGTCCCAAAACTGCCAATAATACATACCTAGATAACAAATAGTGCAGTCGTAAAAGTTTTTGCTTGACAACATAAGTCATATCAGTTGTGATGGAGAACGATGGCGTTGGACACTAAAGAGGAATCTGATCCAAACCTTAGGACCGAATTCGATATCTTATTCAGACTTGACATTTAGTCTATGTATCCCGTGGGTGGGATTTTCTGTCTTTTTCCCCCTTGACAATACTTGGCCACTTGGCACTCTCTAGAAAAGTGACACGTACCTCTGAATAAGATATCGGTTCTTTTTCTTGTCTTTCCTATAGTGGAGATGGTTTTAGAACTGCTGTTTATACTTACGTATTTCCCGTGTTTTACGCCTTCGGTCTCATCGGATGTATTTGCAACCTCACTATATTGAGCACCAAGAAGTTTTCCTCGAGAACATTTACTTACCTTAGAGCCATCGCATTTTCTGACATTTGCTTCATTTCTTTGCATATTCCCTTGGCTAAATTCGCTGCTTCAAAATGGGAAAATTCACTAGAAGAAGTTGCTGATGATAAAAGTTTAATGACTTACCATATTTTTGTCGAAGAACCACTCATCAATGCTGTCTGGTCTACTTCAGGTTTAATCATTCTCTGCATGACAATTGATCGGTATTTTGCCATTTGTAAGCCAATTCAGTACACGAATAATCGCAAGTATCTCAACGCAAAAATGGATGTATTACTATGTTGGATTACAGGATTATTACTTTACCTACCAGAAGTATTTTGTACCAAAGAAATGATTGAACAGAAATGTATCATCACAGACTCAGAATATTGTCACTGTCCAGAAAGTCCTACTGAAACTATTGATTTAATGAGAGCAGGAAATCGTACTTGTTTTTATTACGAAAAGATTTTTGCTTATGAAGATACAAAGATTACGGATACAAACCTTTGGCGTGCTTACAAAATTATACGCGAAGTGATGGTACGTTTTGGTCCGACTCTTCTGTTGATACTTTTGAACGTGGCTATCATTATCAATTTCAATAAGTCTATTCGGCGACGAAAGAAACTTCGAGCCAGCCATTTTGTTCAACGAAGTTCTAGCCAGCTTTTTGAAAATAGACCTTCTAAATTCTTTGTACCACCCAGAACCAGGAAACTTTCCAGTGCTACGTAAGTAATTTCAAACTTTTGGGATACATAAAATGTAATGAATACTTCCTAACAAATATGTACTAGATCGGAAGTTTTCACCGTTGATGGAGCAATTGATGAACTTAGACAAGAGTCTAGAAAGAGGACAAGTGCTTCGTTTTCTTTCAACCCCAAAGAAGGGACGACACAAATTTCCAATGAAGTAATGTCTACCGTTGGGGAAGATGAAGTTACGAATATTGCAAACAAAAATTCAAGAAAGCGGAGGATGTCAATTATTCACTACAAAAAGGAGAAAAGTATCGTAGTTATTTTAGTTCTGGTGACCTTCATGTTCACTATTTCTACCATTCCAAACGGCATTGGACTTATCTTCAAATACCTCAAGCAAGAAGTCAACAACAATGCTACATTTCAGAACTTCAAAGTTATCACCAACTTATTGGAGCTGGTCAATGCCTCTTTGAACTTCTACATGTATTGCTTATGCAACAAAGACATACGACATCAAGCTGCAAAAATTGTATGCTCTACCTTTTCCTTTTGGAAAAGTGAAAGCGGCTCTAGTGCGTCAATACAGGAAACCTCAACCTACCGAAAATATGATTCCTGAAATAAAGTTTACGAGATGAGATGACGATGACGATTATTAGATAGAGTCATTAACAGATAACAAATGTTAGTCATCCTTTCAGTTGTAGGGGAAATGATGACGTACGATGAGTTAAATACATATGAAAAATTACAATACGATGCTTACTTATGTGCAGCTCCTGTATTTTATGGACTAGGATACCTTGGATGTATTTTCAATTTGATTACCCTGAGCAATCACCAGAAATTTCGATCCAGGATTTACACTTACTTGAGAGCACTTTCTTTGGCTGACATTTGTTATATAACCTTTATCATTCCTCTGTATGCTTTTAGAGTTCAAGACTCACTGGGCACCTCGGATAAGGATGACAAAAGTGCTATGAAATACCACATTTTTGCTGAAATCCCTTTGGCCAACGGATTTAGTGCAGCCTCGGTATTCATAGTTCTTTGCATGACTGTTGACAGGTACTAAACTTTTCTTTCTAAGCTCTTTCCTCCTGAAATAACTTGAGTTTCTTTTGGAAGATACTATGCCATATGTCAACCAATCGCCTACCAGAAAAGTCGTAAAAATCGAAACCCAAGAATAAATGTAATTCTTTGCTTTGTGGTTGGATTGCTTTTACAATTACCCGAAGTTTTCTGTGTCCAAATGGTTACTGAACTTTGTACCTATCTACACCATTGCGCACATTTGAATGATTTAAATATTGAATACCAATGTCCATGCTTATGTCTTAACGAAACCATTAATGCAAATGATACTAAGTTTCCACCTATCCAACCATTATTGGTCATAAACCACACCCAAATGGATTTACGCGGTACCAGAGTCTGCTCGATTAGTGGCCAAACTATGGGATTCCAATCAGGTAATCAAACCATGTTGGTTACTGACACGCACGTTTGGATGGCTTACAAGATCATTTGTGAGCTGATAACTCGGTTTGGTCCAACCCTATTATTGGTCATTTTGAATGTGGCCATCATCAGAAACTTTAATTTGTCTGTTCAGCGGAAAAAGAAACTGCGAGCCAACCATTTTATTCAAAGAAGTGCTAGCAAGCTTATGGATCGACCCTCAAAATTTTTTGCACCCGGAAGAAAGAAACTTTCCAGTGTGACGTACGCTTACTTTCCTACTACTACTCAAACCATTAATAACCAGCTAAGCTAAAAAGTACTTTTTTCAGTTCTGAAGTTTTCACCATTGATAGTGGTTTTCAAGACCAGAGAAAGAGCGCCTCTTTTTCTTTTAACCCAATAGAGGAGAGAAGAAGGGTCTCTTTGTCTGCTGCTGCAAATGGAGTGGTTGCTACTGGCAAAGAAGACGAATGCAAAGGTGCAAATGGTGCCAACCAGAAGACCAATTTGAGAAAGCGTAGGATGTCCATTAATCACTACAAAAAGGAGAAAAGCGTCGTCGTCATTTTAGTCTTAGTTTCCATTATGTTTGCTTTTGCTACCATTCCAAGTGGCATTGTTCGGATACTTGCAATTGAATATTCGGATAATTCGGATGATCCGGGATACGAGGTAATTTGAAAAGATTTACAATCTTCAACTGGTCTCTTAAAAAAAACGTTTTCAGATGTTTAAAGTGGTTGCAAACATGTTGGAGCTTGCCAACGCCTCCATTAATTTCTACATGTATTGCTTGTGTAATAAGGAGATACGAAGTCAAGCAGCCAAAATTTTATGTTCAACTGTTCGCCTCTGGAAAAGTGAAGTTTCCAGTCATGCTGTTCCAGAAACCTCTAATCAGAAAAAATGATTCGTAAAAATAGACATCAAATTACACAGTACATACAAAAAAGAAAAAAAAAAAAAATTCGATTCTTTTGATGTATTAATTTTCGCTTACGTTTTTTTGTATGTATTTGTACAGTTTACGAGATGGTGATTACTAATTACCGCTAATTACCGTGTTGTAAAGTTATCAAACAAAAGACTATCGTCATCAGTCATCATGGAGCACATAGAGACTGACGAAGTTGCAAAGTTTGAAAAAGTTGTCTATGGATACTGTGCACCCGTTCTTTACGTTTTAGGCATTGCCGGTTGCGTAGCCAATATATTAACTTTGCCTAAAAGAAAGTTTTCAGCTAGACTCTACTTTTACCTTCGTTCGTTGTCTGTCAGTGATTTGATTTACCTTTGCCTAGTCATCCCCAATCTTTCGCGGATTGTTCAATCTCAAAGTCGAGATCCCTACTCGGCTAATTACCATGCTCAGCTGTATCGGATAGTCATTGAATTGGAATTGATCAATGGATTCTTTACGGCATCAGTTTTCATCATCGTTTCCATGACTATCGATCGGTAATTTACTCTTGACACACAGTGTTTGTAAATAACTTAAAAAATATCTCATCAAATACTAAATAGCAATATTGCAAAAATGAGACTTTTTGACTGAATTTCAAACACTGTGTACGAAAGACGAACAACAAATAAATTGGTTGATCCATCAATTCATTTTTGTAGATATTACGCCATCTGCCATCCATTAGAGTACACCAAGAGTCGAAAGTACATCAATCCTCGAATTTATGTACTCATCTCTTTTTTCTGCGGTTTAGTTATGCACATTCCGCATTGCTTCGAAAAAACGGTTGAACCTGTGGATTGCGTGGCGCTAGTTAGCAACAATACCAAAGTCAACATTCCGCAATGCTGGTGTTTCAATACCAGCAGTGAAGACAAGGAAAGTTTGGTCTGTTCCTACTTTGGCCATAACATTGAAGGTTTACATGACACAATTATCTGGAAGACTTACGTTGTACTTTGTGAATTAATGGTCCGCTTTGGACCAGCGCTGCTTTTAATAGGTCTTAATGTGGCCATGATTAGACACTTCAATAATGTTATTTCAGCTTCCAATGTCTACCTAACACCAACCACCAAAAAGTCCATACCTACCATTCGGATTTTCACTGTTGAAAATGAGACGAATGAGGAGACTAAAAGCCAGCAGATTACGACTGCTAAAAAGGAGACTTCATTCCTCATGGAACCAATGCTGGAAGTTCAACCCAGATTGAAACTGACAGCTTCTTTGAGTTCACTAACTTCCGTGTCTTTCATTCATTCCAGTAGACAGCGCCGAAGAAAAGTTGGTGCCGCCGCAGACAAACCATTTGAAAGGGAGAGAAATGTGATTCTCACACTTGCTCTAATTACTGTCATGTTCACAATAGGCACCGTTCCTATAGGTATTGTCCGGATTGTGCGGAACTTTGATCAAAAAATTGGTGTAGAAAATCCCAACTTCGCCGTAAGTAGCTCGAAAATGAGGTATTTTTAATGTTGATTATCACTTCTTTTCCAGAAATTCCGCATTATTGCCAACTTGTTGGAAATCTGCAATGCATCCATCAATTTCTACCTTTATTGCCTTTTCAACACAGATATTCGCGAAAATGTGCGAAAAACTATCAAATCCACCTTTCAAATTAAAAAGAAGCCAAGACAAATAAAGCTTTGATTTACTATGTCTCCTACCTCTCATATTACCATCAATTATCACCAATTAAATAATTCATTAAAAGAAAGGACAGTCACAGCATTTGTCATCTCAGATAAGAGTAGCAATAAAAAAAAACTTGTCGTCGTCGCAATGCCACCATAAAAAATTGATAACGTTGATGATGGTGGCAACAGTCATCTTTACAAACAATGTTTGAGAAGGCAGAAAAAATCGCTTACATTTATGTAGCGCCTGTATTTTACTTCTTCGGTTTATTTGGAAGCTTGGCTAATCTGATAATTTTACAAGACCAAAAGTTTAATGGAAAGATTTACGTGTATTTGAGGGGCCTTTCTCTGAGTGACTTGTGTTTTCTTTCATTAATTATACCTTTCCTTACATTTCGAGTGCAAGCTAATGAAAATGTATTTCATTCTCATCATTACAATTTCGTATTTTACGAAAGTAAGCTCCAAGAAGCATTCATTAATGGATTTAGTACTACTTCCGTATTCCTTGTAGTGTGTATGACACTTGATAGGTATCTTCATTATCTTCTTTGTATTACGTGTTACATGAGTGTTTTGTGTTACATGAGTGTCTGATCGATTTTTTTTTTTTTTTTTTTGGTATCGTCTTAGGTATTTTGCCATTTGCCAGCCAATACTGTATTCCAATTCAAAAAAACGAAGCAACCCAATCATTGAAGTTTTAGGCTCGTTTTTTACCGGACTTCTAATACATATTCCGTACTGTTTCACTAGCAGTATTAAGGGTCCTAAATGTTATTTCAGCAATGAATCGTATTGTAATTACACCGCAGTAATACATCAAGGATTGTATGAATCCAGCTTGTGGAAAACTTATGTTATACTTTGTCAATTACTAATCCGATTTGTACCAGCTATTCTACTTATCACACTCAATGTATTGATTATCAAAGGCTTCAATTCCTCGTTAAATCGAAAGAAGAAATTACTTTGCGGACCTAAAAGGAAACTGTCAAGTTTGAAACGAAATGCCAGTAAACTCCTTACAAAACCCAGTTCATTTTTCAACAAAAGAGATTTACCGTAAGGATTTGATACAATTTCCAATACATACTTTAACATTTTTCATTTTACAGGGTAATCCCACCTGTATTTACTATTGAGACTCCTTCGGAAAGTGCACCAAAAAAATTGACTTTTTTAGAACCTATTTTAAGGCAGAAAGCCCCATCGTTACCTTCTTTAGCTTCAATTGGCAGTACATCTAGTAGAAAAAAGAAGATCAAAGACGACTTAACTATGAAAAGAAGGATTTCAATATCTAGACGAAAGTATATCAAAGAAAAGAGCTTGATTATCACCCTGGTATTCATAACGGTTATGTTTACCATCTCTACTATACCCAGTGGCATTGTAATCATCGTTAAGCAATTTGATCCTGAGAATGATTTGATGGGAAACGCAATTTTCTTGGTAAGTTTTATCTTTTCATATTTTAACCTTTGATGCGTATTTCACAAAATTTTCGATTAAAAATAATTTTATTTGATATTGTAGGGTTTCAGAATCATAGCCAACATGTTGGAATTATGCAACGCCTCAGTTAACTTTTACATGTACTGTTTATGCAATCGTGACATTCGTCACCACGTACGCAAAATGTTTACTTCCACTGGCAAAGATGGAGGAAAAAATGAAAGCAGTGTTGGCCTTCGAAGTAACGATGTAACTTCAAAGGATAATTCATTCACGCCGTTCACGCCACGATCCTAACTCCACGCGTGGAATGGCTTTTCCTGAACAACCCACCTTGGCATTCCTGTATGAGATGAAAAATTCATAATAAAGAACCATTTTAGATGCAAAATTCCTGTCCTAGTAAAATACTGACATGTCGTTAGGCCTTTTGAAGGCCAAAGGCTGCATCAGCTGTATATTATCCGCATTATCGCAGAGGATTCGTGCTAGACTAGCATCCTTAATGGCATTGACTTGAGCTGCAAGCAGAAAAGAAAATTGTTTTCCATAGAAATTGCATTGATAAGGATGTAATATTACATAGTGTGAAGGATCCAGATTGCCTGGGCTCTTCATACCAAAATCTGTCACCCAGACGTAACCTTCTGAATTGATCACCCACTATGCATTGGAAAGTAGGCCCTAATATTGAGCCGGGCGAGGGTCGTTCAACAACACCTCCCACAAACACGTCAATGTCTTCAAGTCGATCGTAAAGTCTTTGTAATCGGGGCACCAACTGAAAAGTAAAATTGAAGTAATTGGAAAAAGCTTTTCAGGAAGATTGAATTTCAAATCAAAAACCTGGGGCCCATCAACAATAGAGACAAGCTGTTTCCAAGATGTAATTTTGGGCAATCCACAGATTTTCCTCCATTCTAAATAAGGTGGAAGACCATGATCACGTCCACGTTGCACGTTAAGCGCTACTAAATCCATTCCGTGGCTTTCATTACCTTGGAAAAGCCGATTGGTCAACTAAAAATACAGAAAAGTATTAGGAAATACTTATGGGATCGGATCGGATTACAAACCTCTTCAGAGAAAGCTGTATCCATAGACTGTATTGGTTGGGTGGTGAGTCCACGTACGAAACCATCGATGGAGTTTTGCTCGTAAATAAGATAAGGAGACTGTTGATGCTCATGCAGTTGATGAGATTTAAGCAAGTTGCCAAAAACGCCATAGTTTTCCATTTGGCTTTGCACCAAACTGTGGCCGAAGCGGAAAGCGGCAGTGGAAAAAGCATTAGTGATAGAAGGATTAACGTCGGCGTCATATTGTCGACTAAAGCCCGAGTCGCGAGGCTTCAAGTCAAAATCATCTACATATTTCATGCCCAAAATGATGGGCAGCCATTCATTGTAACTGATGTGCTGCATTTCAGCCACCACAATCCGACGAGCCTCTTGATAGACTCGTTCGTCGTCCCAATGTGAGTTGAGGAGTAGCAGCTGGCTGGCGATACGGTTGTGTTCTCGGAGCCATAATGTATGCGTGACTGTCAACTGAGGCTGTTCATTGCAACGTAAATCACCTGAAATGAAAATAAATTGAGTGTACAATGTGTACCACGCTTCTCGCAATCAGCCCTTTGCCAGCTTTCACGTTTACACTTCAAGCTTTTGACCTGGACAAACACCTCGTTAGGTCTGAATAGAAAAGAGGAAGAAGCGATTTTTGATGTCGTTTATCGCATAGTAAAGGGTTCTTTATTACCTGCTGCAAAGCAATATTGCCTTTTAGAATGGTCTGCGCATTCTTCGGGTGCCAGAGGTAAAAGATCTTCCGATTCAAGCCTTGTCACTCGCAGCCGACCTCGGCGTCCTAGCCGAAGACGGCGTGCTGTCGAGACGTCCGAACCGTAAACGTTGCTGCCGTCAATGAAAGCTGTTATTTGGTTCACCTGCAAGCAAAGCACAAAAAAATATAAGGGCTGCTGCCTGCTACGAGTGTCAAACTTGTATGTGCGAGGCGAGAACCCTTTTTTGGCAGCATCTGTAATATCCGGATACTGCAACTTGAGAGTGGCTTTCAAGGTGTAATGTATCAAAATAAATACTTGCACTTGAGCTGTTACCACATTGTCTTTAGGTCACTGAAAATGTCTCACTTGAACTTTCGCTTCGCGCCCAAACTCTAAACTTTTGGCCTGAAAATTTCTATAATTGTAAGCAATTTGAAAGTACAATTGTAGCTCGCTTCGATTGCGATGTACCTTTAAAAATGAGACTTTTTTAAGGTAATTTCAAACCACTGTACTTCTCGCTCGCCAAATGAAGTCTGGAAAGATTATCATCTAGCAGATACTAATACTTTGTGGCTGTTCATTTTTTGCCACTTACTTTTGTATCATTTTTATGAGTAGGTGCGCGCAAGGTTTTTTACTGCCTCACTTAATTATTGCCAACTGCTACAGACCAAGGGTTGTAATACCTGTTCTCTTGGTCCCAGTCCACAATCAGGTCTCTCAGCTGGCATTGACCGCACAAACTCCATACAACGTTGCCGAAACTGTCTGAAGAAATTGTCGTTGCCAGGGATGGTAATGGGAAAACACTCGGGATGCAATAACGTCCGAGGCAATTGAGCCCCATTCTGACAACACTTGATGCTCGTTTCGGCTTCCACCAAATTGTTGCTTTCTTCCTCCTCGGAGGAACCTTTGTTCAAGGGCGAATGGGTGATATCGTGATCCAAAAATTGTCCCCATTGCATCAACAAGAGAGTAAAGTCATTATCGGGATGATCCTCATTAGATATTAAAGCCGAACTTAGTTGTCTGGGTGACGGCAAGTATGAGTTTCCCGTCCGTAATGAGATCCCTCGAGGGACAGAAATGCCTAGAGTATACAAGCAAGGATCCCATTTATCATAATATTTGGTGTAACTGAAAGTTATATTAAAGTTTGTACTACGTACCATCCTCATAGTCTGGTGACAGAAGACGAGTCAAAGCAATATTTGCTCTACCCCACATTGGATGCTTAAGATTATTACATGTGCCATCTTGGCTTCGATAGGCGCTTCTTTGTAAGCTATTGCAAGTCAGCGGACCATTGTTTTTCTCTATATTACTGCAGTCAGATTCCTCATCATCTTCTGGTGTTAGGTCCAACTGGGTACCCACCGTAGAAAACTGGGGCAAAGCAAACTTACTTTGATCCTTAGACAACTGAAAACTTTGAACGAGACTTTTGGAGGTGTCAATTACTCTCATGGCATGTTTACTAATTTTTCGGGATCTGACGTTGCTCCTTTGCAAGCTTCGGTGCCTAGAAGAAGGCCCTCTACGACCACTTCGTTTATTAATGATTCCAGAAGCTCGTAGATTTTTTTCCATTCGAATAGTTTCTTTACGCTTAGTTTCCGCTGCACGAGCAGCCGAGTTGATATCGTTGGTTTTGATTGGCGGGATCGTCACATTGGGAGGTTTGGGGGCACGCAAGAGGCTCTTCTTTTCTGCAAAAATTACAGTATAGACGTAATTTATAACCGGAGATTGGAGAATCATCGGATCAGCTAGTTTTTATTCCATGAGACTAGGTGAACTGAGAACGCCCCTTATCAGTATCACCTAGCCGTGCGGCCACCATGATATATGTGTGCAATATGCATCACCTCTACTTAGTAGAAGCGCTAAGCTAAATTAACATTACACCATTCCCGCATTTGGGTTGCGCGCGAATACAAAGTGGCAGATCCTAAATTGCTATGCATATCACTTTGCTGCTCTTCCATATTTCCTGAGGGAGACTTTTGAGTGTAGGTTTGGTTAGTAGTAGTGCAAAAGAGAAAAGATGCACTACGCCAAGAAAATGAAGGAGGCCGCTTGGATGTTATTATTGCGTAGTTATATTTTTGAAGCATTTATTTTACTAGATGAAGAAGCCAAAAGTCAGCCGAGTGTAAAATAAGAAGAAGGCAGGCAGGCAACGAAACTTACTGCGTGTGGCAGGAACTGAATAATAAGGACAACACACCCCTGTCTCCCCATTTTGTAAATTGCAAGGCCGGTTTTGTAGGTGAGGCAACTCGTGGAAGTATCGGATACATTTGACTAATGGACGACACACTCCTGGGACCCGTTCGCGAGTGTTGGATGTAGTGCAAAAATGAAGCACTTCTTGGCCGTAAGTATTGGCCATCCACTGCTCCAGAATCAATAAGGCCAGAATTGTTTTCATCATGGTGCCGTTGATGTACTTTTTTGCTGCTGCTTCTTCCTACGTTTAAATTAATGCTCCACAGAATCACTGAAAAATGGCCATCCTGATTCTATGGATGAAACTGGCAACTGAAGAACTGAGCTGAACTTTAAAGCACGCGCGTTTAACGATGCCAATGCCAACTGTTGGAAACGCCGCACGCTAGAACCAAAAACCAATGCTTAGTAGTTCTTTTGTGATGCCTTCTTGCATAATAAATTCCTGAACAGTGGAACGAGACTGATTGATTAATGACAAGTGACACTCAAACGGATTTGAATAGGACTCCCACTCTTCCAAGAATTTTATTGTGTATCATCATCACCTTCTCATTTCTACGCCTCGTTCTTTAGGCACCAGCTGAATTCATCTCCTTCCATGGAAAACACACTTCCAATTTACACTAAATGAATAGGTGGGAAAATAAAAGCCTTTCGAAACTGAGTAGTAAATGGAACGAATAAACATCAGATAATTTGTTTTTGTAAGATTTTCTTTTCTGTAAGAGTAGATGACTTGCCCCATAGTCAATTCCGGATGGTAACAAAAGTCACAAAAAGTTGCAGCTAAATACACGAGCGGGAGGATTTTTTACGGGCTGTGCTTTTCTTCTTTTGTGTTGAAGGTGTTGCATAAAGCACTACTTATGATGCAATTCACACGAAAATATTCAAAATAATCTTTAGCGAATTTATTGATGCTTTTCAAACACTGTTGTGTTTTGTATGTATTGCATAAAAAGTTAAAGGGTAAATTCATGGTAGAATTATTATGAGACAACAAAGAAATAAATGATTTATTAGGTTTCCTGGTTGCTAAATTCGGACTTTCATGCATGACAATACTCTGTCAATTTGCTTATCATAATAAACCCAGCCATGAAAAAGATGCAAACTGTACAATCTGACATGTTTATAACAGGATTTCTGAGAATCTCTTCGTTTACTTATGTGCATTTTTGAGTAGCCAAAAAAATCCTCTACTCTCTTAGCAGAAGATGGTAAAAACCTTGTTTCCAAGTACACATCTTTTTCTCACATGGTGGGTCATGAAACCCTGCCATACATAAAAAGAATCCTACTCAAGAAGATTATTAGGGTGACCGAGGTTTCAAAATATACTTTGAATTGTAAGCCACAAATAAATCAACTATCAACTTTAACACTATAAATTCCACAAGAACAAAAAAACGTAGGATGACGCTTATGTAATTTCATTGCTTTAGGGCATTAGAACATCGCCTCCTGGACTAAAAAGTTTCAATGTTTATCAATGAAAAACATTTTTCTTTTTCAAAATGATTAATTATTTCTTATTAGAATTAAAGATTGACAATTATTGATTAGATTTATTACAAATCAATCCCCCGATGATTTACTTTTCAATACTTGTGTTAGCGATCTGGTTGATTAAAATACTTGAGAAATCAGAGTATAAGCATTAATTGAAAAATCCTTTACTCCAAAATCATTACATATGTCTGCCTAAGAGTACCAATGTATCTTCACGGGCACTTAAGAAACGTACAATCTCTTCCACAAGACATTGTTACTAAGCTTACTTGTCATGGATTGGGACATAAGTTTATTAGAAAAGAATTACAAAGTAATTCTCGGGCGCGCTTTGAAGTCCCACTTATTTGACTTTTCTTATTTAGTAGGTAGTAAAACACCTCCTGTAAACTCCCACCGATTTTTTCCAGAGAAGAATGATTAAAATGGGCAGCCCGGTCACCCTAAAGCTTACGAAGCGCATGCAGATAGAGGAGGTGAGGCAATGTTTTTAAAGGAATCGTTCTGCGGATTGCGGTTTTTTCGCATTGTAAAACCTGTATATATTCTTGGTAGTGCTTGGAGTATAGCAAATTATACCCCTTACTCAACTTGTTTTTGTTTTTCATCTTTTGTGTGTGCTTCTTGCCTTCCATTATCATTGCTGTCAAGTCTTTGAAAAAAATTGACAAGCTAAACAATTGAGTCCGTTATCGGTATTTGGCTGCTTCATCATGCTGTGCATGGGGTAGCCAATTAATTAAATGAATGGGGTACACACTACACAGTGTCAGCGTTGACATCTACTTGGCACAACTATACTACGACGAAGTAGCTCGCAGAATTGAATAAAAGGCCGTCTGAAAGGCTCTGAATTGAAAGAAGAATATGTCCTTTAGAAAATCCTAAGAAGGAACGTCGGGACTACTACATTTACAAAAGCCACATATGGGACGCAATTTATTCCACAGAATATAATGCAGATATACATGATGAAGAAAAATGGTGGTGGTGGCCGGGCCACTAACCCATTCGTTCGTATGAGGTGTGTAGTGAAGCATGATGGACTAGGCAAAAGAGTAGGGTGACTTAAATATTCCAGACCTAGGTGCAGTCCTGACAAAAGTTACGTATCTACTCTCTAGGCAAAATGGTTTTGATATAGGTACCTAAACATTGATCATGAGTAGAAGTAACCAATTGCGCCTCTTATGTCAAACCTGAAGCTCGGGTCTGAAAAACTCAAGTCACTCTACAAAAAGAGGGTGAAATGTACACACTTTTCCAAGTCATTCTTCCACGTCGTCTCGTAAAGTTTGTCTCTTGATATTTTAAGAATAAAAATCACAGTGTACAGCACACGATCACTCGCAGCACTCGCAGTTGGGTATATCTATTTGGCCCACTGGGTATAGTAGGTCCAGTAGAGTACGTTGAAAATGAGAAACGCCAATGGGAAGCCAGCACGGGATAATTCGTCAATTCGAATGGCGCGACGACAATATTTGGTGCCTAAATCGCCGGAAATACTGTTGCTCCGGCTGCAATCTGATGCTCCTTGCTGAGGTGCCTCGCCGTGGCTGGTAACGCCACCATTACAACTTGGCGGTGTATCAAAAGTTACCACCCGCGTATCTACACTTTTGCCAAAATCGCAGACCTGTAAAGAAAAACTTTTTTAATAACGTCTCCTGGTAGACCATTAGAATTTGGTGAATGAAACTTGAAAGCAGCGGCTCAAGGTCTGCTTCTTCTCAAACAGCCTCTTTATTTTTGTTTGCTTTCGCAAGAGCTTCTACAGCAGCCTCATCGCCGCAAATCAAGACGGACAGAAGAAGAAGAAGAGTGAAAGTTTGCAAAGAAAGAAAAGACCAATGAAACACATACAAATTGTTCGAAAAGCACCAAAAGTGTCTCTTTTGAATTTTCATGCAAAGTTCTGTTTGCATTGCTACTTATAAAATGGGAAATAAGACACAGCTTCGCTGGCAAATGTTTTAAAATGATACTTTTGAGGGATTTTCAAACACTGTGAAATAATGGAAAAGCTCAGTCATTGTTACAAATGGGCTCTAGAAAGAAAAGAGCTGTTGTGGACAATAAGATTATTGTACTATTTGAAAGGAAGCAGCATGTATAACCATTTGTAATGGAAGGTTATCATTATCCGCTATCAACTTTTCTTTTCGCATTCTAAAGCAATCTGGGTATGTCCATAGAAAAAGATATCTTATATGTACTTACTTCGGTGTCCACATATGAATGTGAATGTCCGTTGTTTGTATTATTCATGGGTGGCATTGAGGACGCCGTTTCTAGACTTGCGTAGTTATCCATGCTAAAGGCTCTCCTCATCGATGTCGCGGGTTGCATTTCGAAGCTTTTCAGCCTACAATTTAAAGGGTACAGGTTACGATCAAGACATGCCAAGTTTGAAAATTGACAAAAATGTCTTTTACTTTTTAGGAAATTGAGATCTTCTCTGCTTGAGCAAATCATGTGCCGGAGACGTTAGCGGAATCTGATCATCTGCCATCTCATTTTCTTTGTCAAACAGTGATCTTCGATTCGATGCCAAATGGGATTCTTCAACCGTGGCGTTACCAGCCACGGCACCAGCCGCCATCATTTGTGTAAACATGGTGGGGTCAAACCCTGAAACGGCGGCCGTAGCTGCCGCAGCCACCGGCCCAAAGCCGCCCTTTTTGGCTTCTCGTTGCTCTCGCGTTAAACGGTATTTTTGTCCTTTTCTCCATAAATAGTTGGTGAAGGTGAATTCCAAAAGGGCGGCGAAAATAAAGCCCGTGCACGCACCCATCCAGATATCAATAGCCTAAAAAATAAGACATGGTTGAATTGATCGTCTTTTCTTACCATTTTCATCTCTTTTCAAAGTTTGATCCCCCTGCACTGCTGAGAGGAAAATGAAGGCCTTGAAGCGTTGCATGCTTGCTTTCACTTTCTAATATCTAGATAGTCGAAATATGTTGAGAATGATAATAACAAAGCTCATAAATCATCTGTCTACTCTCCTGAGAATGTAATTCTTAAACTGTATTTGAATTCCTTCATTTCATGAATAGTAGCTTTCTTACTTTAACGTAGGATACAAGAGGAACTTCCGCTTGCACGTCTGAAAAAGAGAAAGGAGTTGGTCATGATTCAGAAATCAATTTTAGGTCGACCACATCATCAAGAAAGGTCGCTCTAAACATAGTGTTTGAAAAGAAATCAAAAAAGTCTCAGTTTACAAAGTGAGCTACGATTAATTTCATACATCAGAGGTGTAACAATTCCAATGATACATTTTAGTACTTTTCAAACACTGTGTCTAGAGTCTCTGTAGAAAGTATAATGATACCTGATGCTTTGCTGGAAACCGTTAGCAAAGTAGTCACGCCCAACGTGGTTCTTCCGGCCACTGAGTCAACATCCATCCAAAATGATACCCAGGAGATAACGACGATTAAAATCGTCGGAAGGTAGGACTGCACCATGTGAAAGCCCAAGCTTCGTTTCAGGTGGAGCTCAGCTAGTAAGCAACTGTAATTTCCTGTAATGATACGCAATTATCGATTGATCGCTACTTATCTATTAGGTATATGAAAATCATGAATACTGAATACCAAACTTTTAAACAATATGCTCGATATTTAGATACATTTTTTTCCCTTCGAAGTAAGCAAAAGTAAAAGTTGCCAAGCGCACGCAAGGCTCGCAGGCATGCAAATAAGGCGTAAAAAATATGCATCAAAGTGCCCTCCTCCCCTATCTTACTTTTTTGAAATTGTTTTGTGGATATTTTAATGTAATAACTCACCGATATGAAATGTTTCCTGGCATTTGTTGGGCACAATTTTAAAGATTTCAAATTGTGGCATTTTGACTTCGCCTGATATGTCTACGCTTCGCTCAGTTGGTTCTTTCCAACGCAAAATGAGTTCTTTTGTCGTTTTGGAAACTGCAAGAAGATAATTTTACTAAATAGTTTTTAGGTTCTCTTACGAGTTACGACTATAAAAATGCACTTACATGAGGCAATTTCCATCGTACAAACTTGTTCATCGAGCGGAAAGTTGGACAGCTCCATCATGCAGGAAAATTTCAACTTTAAGCTACAAAAGCAGGAAAGAATAAATTCGTTAGTCTTCTCTCATCATTTTTAAAAAGCGTTGAAAAATTCATACCGCAGCATGTATAATATTTGACCGCCTGGATCAATGCGTACCAACACATTGGGTACAGTGACGTACTGGAACTCAGCGTCTTTGGCATTGGGGAAATACACTTCCGGTTTCCAGATGGCTTTGACCAGATTTGGATCGTTCAAGTCCAGTGGATCCATCAACTCAGGATGGTTCAATCTGGTATCTGACCAATGTTGACGCAAGTACAAATCAACTTGGTAATCCTAAACCAACATACAAATATGATAATCCGGTTAATAAATACATTCACAGTGTTTGAAAATACCCCAGCAATAAATATCATTTCGCAACATTGCTACTTGATTTTGAATTTTGAATTTTTGGGCATGAAAGTTCAAAATAAGATTTTTTGGGGGGTAATTTTTAAAGATTGTGAATAACTAAGTAGGTATGTAATCTGTACTCACCATAGTATCCGGATTGATGGAACCCAAACTTCGAACGTAAAGTTTGCATTCTACCTCGGTAGCTACCCCTATAATTGGACCAAATTGGTTAAGTAAGGAAAAATACTTTTCTCGGTAAAACAATTAGGAAAATTACCAATTTCTAATTGGCGGTATCGACTTACCTAGATGGTTGGTGGGCGTAGCTCTTCGATCATAATTACGCAGCAAAGAGTCCAAAATGTGTAATGCATTGGTATGTTCGCTCGGCTCACTTAGAAAAGAAAGAAAAATAGGATCAATCAAGCAAACCATTTTTTTCTGCAGACTTTGAGAATATTTGTCAAGTGTCAAACAAACCATATCATTTTTAAATTCAATAGTGCAAATGAAGCAAAAATCCGCCGCCGCCTCACGGAAATCAACTTACTTTTTTGCCAAAACTAAAGTCAGGCAGGTGAAGAACAATATCAAATTCAAGCTTTGTCTTCTCATGACTTCGTTTCAAGGTGGCAATAACATGCTGACTATTATGTTTTGACTCATTGATGGTTGCAACAAGACTAACTAGAAAGTCTGAGATCTACTGGAAACGGCCTTTGACGAGAAGAGCGCTGCTACAGTAGAAGAGTCTACTAAATACTACTGCTACGCGGACCACGGACAGGAAAACGAATACAACCTTCAGTACACCGAGTAGTACCGCTTGCTTACGCTCAAATACAAATATCGATTCAAAGTTCTACCATTACTTTTTTGACTTTGTCATGTGGTGACAAGACAGACAACACCCGTTGTTCACATACCTACTTTGCGAGTCAAAGACTCAAAGTCGTCGACTCTTACCGAGTTTTTATGTTGATAAGGCACGAAAAACCGCTTATAGACAAGAGCTTGGCAAACTTTCATACCGACCGCGACCGGTAGCTAGACAAATATGAAAAAAGTCTACAAAGACAATAAAAAGATGAATAGAAAACTTTAAAGCAGGTTAGAAAGTTGCTAAAGTTTTCTAAAAGGCTTTTTAGGCCGCTGCTTTGATGAAAATAAGGAACAAGAATGCCAAGGTCAATGAAAATGTTCTTCCTAAACCTATATCTGAAGTCTAGACTTTTTTTTGAAAACCTCTTTGCATTATATGTATTAGGTGTATTACATAGTTCTGAAGGCTTCGATTGCAGTCGCAAGAATTTCTTGAAAATCACTCAACCTTCGCGAGAAACGCATGGACAAAGCCTTAATTTCGGGATCAAGCAGTGATGGAAAATCACCTCTACGGTTTCTTGAGCAAAAAAGTTGAATCATTAGACAGATTGTATCATGTCTCATGTCTGAATTAAATGGAGTTTTTCATTAAACAACACCATCTAACCGCATCTAACATTCTTTGTTTTGTTAGCGAACGTTAGATGATGTTATGTTGGAAGTCGTAAAAAGGACTCGCGGGATTCGATCAAAATTGTTATAAAGGAGACTACGGCGGTCAACTTGTCTTAATTCTTTGACAAAGAAAGAGATTGCTAGCCTAAAAACCACCTGCTTGTGGAGACTTGGCATCGCTCGACGTGAATACTGCTTCCAAGATACATATGTATATAAAATTAAGTCCTGTGCTGGCAAGTAGTAATAAGACTAAAACATGGGGTCAGGGTAAGGGCTTTGTAAATCCTTTCGAACATACTTAGTAAGGCATATGTATCACGTGCCGACCCTAGACGCACAAAAACAACATGTCAATTAGTGTTCCAAGTACATATTACGTACTTGTCAATTCGAGCAATTGAAAAAAAACAAGGCTTATTTTTAGCTGTACATTATTTTTTTATCAAAAAACCAAAAGACTAGAGAGATTTTATTCATTTTTTAGATACATTGATACATTGAACGTATGGTAACGATTGAGAGAGGGGTAGAAAAATTACATTCAAAGGGTTGGTTCATGATCTGCATTAATAGCTGCAAATACTCCATTGATGGGAAAGTTATTTCCAGACAACTCATCCGAAATAGATACGGGATATGGGTTCAAAATTGAAGCTGGTAAAGGCTGTTGTTTAGTTGGCACTTTTAATTGAGGCAATGCCTTCAAGCTTTCTCGATACAACGGTGAGTTACCAACATATATTGGGCTTGCTGTGGTGGAAACTGCCATTACAACCGGGTATTCTTCCTTTTCAATTTCCATTATTTTTGGCTCTTTTGGTAAATCCATTGGCGGCTTTGCCTCTACCGGTCTGGGGATTTCAGCTGAACTGACCAAATGCTGAGCACGACTTCCGCTCAACAATTCTAGATCTTCAGCACTATTTTGCACAAAAAAGTCTTCAATTAAAAGTTGATTTTGAGGCTTAGTATCCAAATCTTGAATTTCTGCATTTTTAGGTGGCAAAGGCCTGAATTTTGTTGCTGTCTCTGAAATAGGCAACTCCTGTTGAGACCTTCGTTGAGAGGCAAATTGCAATGCAGGTCGACTGGTAGGAGAACTAAAACTTGGAGGCGCAAAATCTTCGCTTGGTGTATATTCCGGTGCTTGCGGCGCGGGACTAGCCACTGCATAAGAAGTTGTGGGTGAAGGAGAGACTTGTGATCTCCTCGTGGGAGATGGGGGTAAATAGCTGGGTCTAGGAGGCTTGTATTGAGGCCTCTTTTTCAATCCTTTGGGAGGGTTTTTGGTGCACCAACGCAGTCTCATAGGCTTTTTCACTGGGTGTGGATTTCCTAAAGCCAAGTGACACATTTCCTTGGGAACCCAACGACAAACTTCCTTTTGAATAAGATGAGGTACTAATCGTGTAATGAGTCGGCAATGGGTTTGGGGTTGCAGGTCGCAAACTTCCGATGGTTTTTGGATGGTTGAAACCATCATTTTCTTGTTACATTGTTCGGGTCCGGCTACCATTCGACAATTGTCGGGGGCACATATTTTTCTAGGCACTTTTTTGCACCAGGTATTTGGCAAATCGTCTTGGTAGGCAGACCGTTCGACGAACGTCGTGTTGCATTCCGACTCGAACCAGGTTTTGCAGACGATTTCTGCATCTTTGGGAGCATTACCATAAGCCGGAGGGTCACATTCTTTTATTAAAGGCGTATGACATTGCTTCATTGTGTAATTATACGGGGCCTCCTTGAAGTCAATCTTGCAAGATTTCCAAAATGTCTCTTCACATTTCTGCTCTTGGCTAGGCAAAAACTCCGTCACGTAGGTATCGTGGCACTGCGTCACATTCTCGTGCCAACATTCCTTGACTTGATCTTTAACCATGTGGTCCACGTATTTGGTCTTGGTGATGCACCAGGAACCATCGGGGCCGGGGATGGCATTGCTAAAGTCCACGATACCCGAAAAGTCTGGGTCGTCGGCTTCTAAATGTGAAGCTTCTCCTCCGTGACCCACGTCTGCTCCGGCACCTATCAAGACACTGGAGAGTAGGAGAAATATGGCAGCAGATTGTGATGTCCAGTATACAGCCTGCAAAATAAACGAGAAGATTATGCTTTGGAGACAGTTGACATTTAGTACAATATTGTAACAACCGCCTACAATAT
Source organism: Oithona nana (assembly GCA_900157175.1). NCBI lineage: Eukaryota > Metazoa > Arthropoda > Copepoda > Cyclopoida > Oithonidae > Oithona > Oithona nana. The sequence goes on from LT727899.1 coordinate 991,005, forward strand.
GGGCTTATGACTGACGTCAATGGGCAAATCGTATTTTAACGTGTAAGCAACTTAACGTTAGTCAGAGGTTTACCTCTGCGAAGATGAGAAGTCTTCTTGTAATTGTTTGGCTGTTAGCCATATGTTTGGCCATTTTCGAGACACCACTTACAATTGCCGAATCTGCTGAAACTGCTTTGGATTACCCTACAAGACTTCTCCATGCTTGGGCCAATCTCATGCTTACAAACAATGACGTATCAGGAAAACGTACTACAACGGTACCCAACGTATCTACAAAGGAACCCAAGCCACAAGTTATACGTCTCGGACGGATAATCAGGAGTAACGTGTACTAGATAAAATTCCCTAATAAAATTCCCTGCTTTCTTATATTCACCACAGACTTGAAAAATAAAGGTTGATTTTTGTGTGCTTTGGGGGTGAAAATTCAAAGTGTTTTTTTTTTTTTTTCAAATGCCGTACAATTTGTATTGAGGGACCGTTTCAATCAAAAAGCAAGTAGTGCATTATGCACAATGTTGTTCTAGCTTTGGCCGTCCGTGTGGCCTAGAGGTTGTTTATTGTTGACATACCGATTCATCAATATACGCAAAGATCCAATGACATGTTGTTTGTCACGTAGTAGTACAAAATTATGTACGTGTTATAGTTGAATCAAAAGTAGTCTTGCCTGCTGCTTGAATTTGCAAATGATTTCATTCTGACCTTGCCCTAGGAAAAGTAGTCTTTTCCAGACTAAGAGAGACTACATATCTCTCACACACTGTCACTAAATTGTAGGGAAGAGTAGAAGTCTGTAAACCACAACTGGATCTGGAATGACAGATGAGTGTCTTGGAATATCTTGACAAAGTAAAAACAAAAACAGAAGCAAAGTACGATGGTAGTCTCGCTTACAAATTAGATAATTAGCCATCCCATCTTGATTTAGAATGGTGATAAAAAAGATTTCTTTCTACTTTTGCAGCTGCACTTCTCTGAAAGAAGTCTGAAGTAGAGATTGAGAGGCAATATCTCGACCCATTTGTGCAGTTCAATTTCTTTCCTAAATCTCAAATGGGTGTCCAGAACATCACCATTTCAGCATCAAAATTCTATTTTTCACAGACAACTTTGCTTAGTGAGGCACAAAAAATTCTGCTGCATCGGTTCACTAAGGTCATTGCTTCTATGCGATGATCAGCTTTTTCTGGGATTGCACCACGACTGCTGCTATCATCAGTTGATAGACTTGCCAGCCAAATTCGACTTCGTCTAATTGATGGCTAACGAGAAGCAAAGCAACAATCACGGAGGGCTCTGATTTTTCTGCTTGGTTAGCCTGACACTTCACAGCTGATTGAGTGGTATTAATATTTGGCATGGCAGAAATGGCCGAAAGAAACGAGCAGTACTGCACACTCTACTTTCGCAATAAAAGTCGAGTCCATGATCCAAATTGATTTTTAAAAACAGACCCACTATGTACTACGCGTACTGTAATGTAATCTTCACCAATTTTTACCGAGTTTAATTGTGGAAAGTAGATAAGAATGGCCTCCTCTCTTCTCCCTCTTCCACCACCTAATTTATGTGCTGGGATAGAGGCTGTTCTCACACATCCTAGCAGCAGGAGCCACTAATTGAAAGGTCTCTTATTATAGAACAGAGAACAACTAACCACTAGGTAGTAGTAGGAGGAGTTTCTTCTTCAGATTTCATCTCTTTCATTTTCGCAAGCAAGAAAGTGTGTGAATCTGCAATGAACTTTTCTATTTTCCAAGAAGCTTCAAAACATCAAAGAATTCAATCTGGATTCAAAATCCCATGTCAAAGGGTGAAAAGGATGCCATAGATGTTTTTTCATATGATTATTGATGAGACTGAAAAATGAACCAAAAAATGTGAAACGGTTGTGGCCCTTTAACGACCACACAATTAGCAATCAATTATGGCCACTTATCTCCATAATCTGCTAAAGATCAAAATATTATTAATGAAGTCTCATCATGCTCAATGACCTCATCAAGGTCAATCGTGTGCTAAATAAGAAGGGTAATAATAATGCACCTGGAGGTGTTCAATCTTGATTAACGCAACTGTCGTCACCATTAAGTAATTTCACGGAGGTGAGCGACTAAAAAAGTCACTACTTCTGGAAAATTTTATAATGATTTCGGTGATTTGAAATTGGTCTAGTTCCATAAGCTGGACTTGGCATTGCTGCTGCTGAGGTTGATCAGATTGTGAAATCCCTCTTCTCGCTCCCTCTAAGAACTTGTCAAAAGGGGATTTATGGTGGGAATTCAATTCTCTGCAGGAGGGAATAAGGCTGGAAGGGACTGCTGATCAAGTGCGCCAATTAACTCATTAGCACAATATCATATCATAACATCATTTGTCTAATGTTCCAAATCAAATTCAATGACACGCTCGGTTTTTTTTCAACTTTGTCTAAGAAAGCTTTCGTTGAGTTTTGTCCTATACGACATCTAACTGTTCCTTCCTGTTGTTGTTTCATTTTCCTTGTTTTCCGCCGCATATTTGTCCTCAAAAAATATTCCATTCTTGTCATGCAGTATCCAAGTTTTCTAACTATCTAAATACGTTAAAAGTGGGCCAAGAAAGGATAACAGAAACGACGACATAAGGACAAAAGCTTAGGCTGAAGAAAGGACACCAAAGCCTTCTTTTTTGCCAGACGTGCGTATTGGACCTGCTGCAAAACTTGGAGCAGCTAAATTGGGCCAAAAATATTGCAAAAATTCCGTTAGTCTACGCTAGACGTACGTATGTAGTTCCAGGCCTCAAGCCATCAAAAGATGATTTCGTCTCTCGAATTTCTTTGAAATATGGCAGCACCTGGAGAAGATCAGAACCACAAAAACCACAAAAAGGATTGAAGATGGAAAAAACGCAGAAAAAAATGATTATTCCACATATTCGCCAAACTTCATTTTAACGAGTTGATGGTTTTTTGGCCAAGCAAAAAACTCGTGAGAAAAGGCACTAGTCGTAGTTTCGTTACGATTGGGTGCGCGACCTGTCACCATGAAATCCGCATCACGTAGTCCTCTGCCTAGTTGGCGAAGACCATCTACCAAAAATGATAAATAGGTCAGCATATTTCATGTACAACTACTATAGATAACATCCCAATGCAATGATTGTCAAATGAGCAAAAAAATATTGTTCTTTTAGTCGGATTTCAAGGACCCCACATAATAAGTAGACAGTGTTTGAAAAGTGTGAACCCCCCTCCTCGCGAATTTCCCCCTACTTGTCTAATTTTGCTGCACAAATTATGAATTTTGCTTCGAGCACACATAAATAAATAGCACGATATACTCTTTTTAATGATCCTCATTAGATATGAAATGACACTTAATAGCAGTAATAGAAACTAACTAACCTTGTCATTTCCTATTAGGCCAATTATGACGAAGAGACAAGAAGAAATTCTTGAAAGAGTTTTCTTAAGAAAAACAAGCAATTTTAAAGAATTAAAGTAGCAGTTGTGGTAATGCACCACTATTGTTCTTGTTTCTCCTCAAAGCGGCTATTTGTGAGTGGTGCTACTGCAGATGTGTATCATTAAAGTTGCATTCGGAGAAAAAGCGAAGGTCTTAGCAAATGTTTTGCCAATATTTGACCTTCCTTTGAATGGACTGCAAATAGGTCTCCTTTTGCAAATTCTTAGTTCTTTAGCACCCATTTCAATGGTAAAATCAGTACATACTTAGATATTTCAGAGAATTAGTTCTATAGAATGAAAATAAGTCGAAGATTTAGTCCCACAGCACAAAATAGAAATGAGATGAGTGGAGGCATTAGATATCGTGCTAATCATAATCTTAATTACGAGCTACTTGACTTGAAAATTGATAGTTTACCCTCTACGGTACTCTACCCCTCTGCTGTTCAATAACTAAACATGTGATCACGCGAATTTTTTTCCTTCGTACATCGATCAACATTAGCATGTTTGTCACTTGCATTTGTCTTGTATTTTAAAAAGGCATTGAAATGACAATATCATTTCATTTCAACTCGCGCTCTGCGCTGGTGACATCTTTGCGCCTATTATACAAACGGAGCTTTAGTACTACATTTTTGTCTAATGAAATGTTACTAATGACCGGACGGACAAATATATAGGATTGGCACATTCAAAAATCGACTTTTTTCGCGCTCCACAAACCAATTTGGAATTGAACCACAAACTATTGAAAAAAAGTGTTGAGTCCTTGATACCTTTTTTGAGCAACTTATTCTGTAAGCTGTTCTATAGCAGCAGATAATACTGACAAAAAATTTTTGAGCCTACTGCAAAATTATTCCAACATCCAGCAGTTTCAAAATTAGACTTACCATGATCCTTAGGGAAGAGGCTACCATTCAGATCACTATCTATGCTGAATTTTTGGCACACTGTCAAAATTCAATCTTCAACCCAATCAAAGATGATAAAGACAAAAAACTTTGGCTGAATAATCTTCAAGTCGTTCTTGTTCGCATCGAGTCCTCTGCACAATTATGGCTCTCTCATTGAAATGATCTGACGAGCGACCCTAGTCCAGCATATCACAGAAAATTGCACCTTAGAGACAGTGGCAGTAGTAGCGTAGCTGAAGCTGCGTCGTGTGCGCTAGAAAATCAGTTATCACCGGTGGTGGTGGTAGTAGTCTCGTCGTAGTCAAACTAAAGTCTACAGGTGACCTTCCATTGGTTACGAAAATATGCAATGCAATGCATCAACTGCAAATCTTGGCATCTAAAAATCATCTAGTCAACAAATAGACACATCACATCACACTTTGGTAAAATAGGAAAAATTCACCATAACTGTGGATTTTCGGCGTGAAAATTCAAATCTATTTATTTTGAAAAGATACATTGCTCGCAATGTTGTACATACAATAAGACTTTTTGAGTGATTTTCAAACACTTCAATACTTCAAAAGACAACAACAATTAGGAATACTTCTGTATAATGTATTGACTTTGTGCTCCAAATTAAAGAATTTGAGCGTATCAAAGCGAGCCCATCCATCAAGATTACAAAGCGAGATGAGAGCTGCTGTTACATAAGTAAACGTCACTTTGAAAGAATCTACAACTGTTCATGATCACCGTCGATTGTGTTATGATGATCATGATGATGTTATCCTTTTCTACAAATTGGCACCCTTTGAAATAACTTCGGAAAAAATAAGAGCATTACATGAGATGACCTTCTCCTCATCAATTGCCAAAATAAAAGCTACACATACTGTGTGAAATACAAAAGAGGTATTTTAAGGTAAAATCAGGATAATAATGAACTACTCCACTGATGATAATTTTCTGTAGTCTTTCACACATTTTCATTGTAGCATCTATCACTTCTTGATGATCTTTTTGTCGTTCTAGTACAGTGCCTTGAAATCATTCGAAACAAGTCTCATTTTCTCATCATTCTAACCTCTATGAGACTTATTTGAGGGCTTCTTTACCTTTGTGATTGTTTCCTTTGATTTATAGTACGACTGACAGCAGAAATTGTCACCTGATTCAATTTACTCAATGCCATATCACTACTTCTAACAAAATTGTTCTTTCTTCTGAAAATATCGTGGGGAAAAGTTTGCAGAGCTTTAAAGGAGGAGGAGGTCATCAAACCGAATGACACTCTAATGCAAGGTTGATCTATATTTGCATCCAGCATTGAAAAGTAGGATTTTTAAAAGCAGTTAAAATCCACTTGAAGATGGCATATTATGTATTCATAGTGTTCAAAACTTCTACTCTATTGTTTTCCTTTTTCCAAAGCAAAGGACAGAGGAGCAAAAAATGTAAGTCTAAAAGAGTAAGAATTTTGACCAAAATATCATGAAGAGGAGGAGGACACAGAGGAAACAAATGCATAGACTTAATTGCCTTCTATTTTTTGTAGCCTAAGTCAACTGAATGCTGCTTTTAAGTGTTTGAAATCCATCATGTGACACACAGCGAGCGAAGCGAGCTACTTTCAACTTTTACATATTAATTAGTCGTTTCATAAGAGACTTTGGAATAATTTTAGCATTGCTGGCGATTCTTTTGTTGCAATCACAACCATCATCTACCAGACAAGGTTTTCCAAGAAATGCTCAACCGCAATTTGGTTGCATTTTTCGACGTTCATTTTTAGAAAAAAACTAGACCATAGGGGTCGTACAAAAAAAAAATTTAAAAAGCATCTTTAAGGTCAGAGCAAAAATGGATTCTGCACAATAGCCAAACATTTTTACGATTATTTTCATGGAGTCATAAAATGTCCTCCTCTCTGCACGTGCTAAAGCAACACAGAGTGTACGTACGTACATACATACTTACATCCCATCAATCTCTTTTTTTGGTAACATGGAAAATTGACGTAAATAATCGAATTTGTAGTGGCTAGTTGTGGATCTTGAAGGGTCGAAGGCACGGCTAATCCATCATAAAAGCAACACTCTTTCACTAGACTAGATAGAAATGAATTGTTTAGTTTGGTCATTTCATCAATGCTAATACATATTATGAGTGACACAGTGTTTGAAAAACATTCTAAAAGTAGGGAAATATGTAGACATTGTCTACGGTATTTGAAGATGGAAAGATCGCCACAAAGGCAACAACAAACCCGAGTAGAAGAATTCGAAAACCTCAGGCCATGACAATCTAAAATAGTCGAAAACGTCGAAATCCGACTTCATTTGTCGTGAAATTCCAAATGGAACAATTGTTGATGATTTTCAAACAGTGTGAGTGATGCCGATGCATTGCCACTACATACGGAATGATAGATGCGTGAGACTTAGACTATTTTTCATTGTGAAATTAGAGGAGAGAAAAAAAGGTCAAACTGTAAAAAAAATTCGTCAGAACATGTGTGATAATAAGTCTGGCTTTTCCCTTCTTATCTTAGAAGCTGATGGAGTGTAGTGGTCTTATAATAACTCCAAAATGTGGGATATGACGACATTTTGCTTGTCAAAATGAAGGGCGTCTTGGAAATAAAACGTATAATAGATGGTTTAAAAAATGCTTGGACCATATAGTACCCCCTAGCTTAGCAGATTTGTGTCCACAGGTAGTAAGACTCATGATGATAAATTAGTTAACATTTTTTGGTGATGTCACCTAACTTGTAGGAGAAAAACGTTGATAAGATTGACTAATTTCCGGTTTCTTTTCATCGCTGAAAATAAACATGAAAATGCCTCCAACCTCATAAAAGGGACAAAACAAGCAGGAAACCTATTAGAAGTCAAACAAAGAAGGAAATCGGATGAATGTTCTTACCGACGAAGACGAAGAACCAATCAATGAGGTAATAAGAAAGCTTCCTAGTACCTGACCGACCACGAGTGTAACGTCATAACTCATACATGATTACAAGTTAACCTTCACTTCAAATTCCCAAAAAAATGAAACAAAGGCACAATTTTTCATACTATTTTGGTGGGTAAAAATCGTGGTTGAAAGAAGTGGTAGAGGGCCAAAACCATTAATAATTGCACTGCTCACAGCAACATTCAATTTGTCTTTTCTAGGCCACTGCTAAAAACGCTGTAACATCAAGAAGTCAATTCGGTACATTGAAAAGAAACTCGTACTCGTCCCCAACATTAGCCAAATTGGCTCACCTTATGGAAGGTAATTTGATCGATGCCAAAGTCAACATTCCAGGAATAAGCACAAGCCAAAGATCATTACCCAGACTGGACTTGAGACACGATAGCATTACTAGCTTGACTTCAGTCTCTTCTACCAGATCCACCAGTTCTACTCCAAAGACACCCAAAATCCCAATAAGTGGGAACATCAACAGATATCAAATGGCCGACAATGAAGAGACTTATTATGCGATCGATGAGGATGAGGAAAGTACGAGCAAACCAGGAAAACCTAAAATCAAGAAAAAGAAGTCATCATTGTCCAAATTGAAAAATCAGTTCAACAAAATCACCAAGTTCAACGAGTCCAAAGTAGCTGCGGATGCCAAGGCTTATGTGCCTTTCGATCCTGACCAGTTCAAAGATGACATACTAGACGAGGTAACAAAACTTTTTATAGTACATGCAAAATTACTTTAAGGTCCTTACTCCTTAGGAGACATTTTAAAAAGTATTATTACATAAAATTCCGATTCTCCGTTAGATAATTTTTCACCTTGAATTGTTCTAACAAGTGTTTAACGTCATCAAAACTGGCTTCGTTTCCCTTTCATTCATGAGAATTATAGCTATGTTATTACTTCACCTGCTGGTCTCGTAAGTCAAATATACAAAGAACATAATCCAGTCTTCAAGCGTGACGACAAAGCGCGGAAAATGGATCACATTCAAGTACATACGAGACGATGAGAAAATGGTTGATTGGTTAGCCATGTACACTAGTCGAAAATGTGTAGTAACCGTAGAATTGATTGTTATCTGCATCTTTTGATGACAGGTCAGGACTCAGGTTTGTAAACTCTGCTGTTCTATTCTCTGCAGTAATTTTCAAAGTCAAGGAAGAGGAACTTTATGATGAAATCAACCAATGGTTCTAATATAGAAAATCACTTATAATAGAACATCATCGATCACAGTGTTGGAAAATTGAAGATACATGTACTAATGTAACCCACGAAAAGACTGCGGATATTATTCAGTTTTGAAACATTTTGTCATTTTCGACAAGAATTTGAAAATACGGATAGTGTTCTAACCGGACTTTTTTAAAAGAACATTATATTCATTTTTACTAATAGCCAAAATGATGACAAATTTTCATTGGTCTTGTAAAAATCT